>WBNM01004079.1:0-10420 GCA_013399055.1 Ramphastos sulfuratus | reverse complement strand
TTATTATTATTATTAAATGGTGGTAGGGGGTGGTGCAAGTTCCGATTAATTAATATTAATAAATTATATATATTAATATTTTTATAATATCGTCTCACAGTACCTAATTACCCCTCCCCGACAAGAGGTCTTTGCCAACCAAAATGATTCTATAACAAAATATTTTGTTAGACTCAGGAAGCTGTGAAGGTCTTTGAAAACAGGTTGGACAAACATCAGTCAGAAATTACAAGATGAAGCTGAAGCTGTACCTGAGCACAGACTATGTGACTTCATGAAGTCCTTTCTCCATCCTGTATAGTTCTGTAACACGCATAAAGCTTGCTTTTGAAAAGTACCATGAATATTACCTTCATGGAATGGTTAACTTCTAAATGGCTGAACCAGAAGTGTGTTTTTTCTGTTTAGAAAATGGAAAATACTAAATTGATAGTGATGTACTGAGTAATTCTTTCCACTGCACCATCAAATTACATTGCTGCATCTGTCAGCCATCTGCCATTCCAGTCTTTCCTGTCTTGATTTCATTAATAGCACTGGGCCAAACCAGGCAGAATTCCTGTTTGTGTAGGCAGGTGACCTCTCATTAATATCATCTTGCTTTCTGTTTTAGTGAGTATAGCCTCAATAGTATGACATTTCAAAATAACATATTACATTAAGACATGCAACTTAGTTCCTAGATGGCAGAAATTCAGATTTACTGCTTTCAGTCCCCTGCTATTGCACCTTACAGGGATTCTATTTATGCCTTGTTCTTCCTGGGTTACTTGTTCTGTACCTCATTCTGCACAGTGGGACTACAAGTCCAAGGAGAAGCTGTTGTAACACTGACAGTGATCTCAGCTGACATGAATAAGAGCTGTGTACTTTGTCTGAAAATAATCATTCTAGTGAATTGATCCCCTACTGAAGTGATGTCTTGACCTCCCCACACTGAGTTATTCCTTTAGAAAGCTCCATGGGACACATGCAGGAGGCTGGTTTCTAAGGCTGGATGACAGTTCAGAGATACAGCAGGTAATTTTTCTCTGACAAAAAGAAAACCTCTGTGGGACAGATATGCTAATAGACCTTTGCTGCTTTAATGAAAAGGCACCTGAATGTGTTCTGCTGTGTCCAGAAAGCTTTGGGAAGATAAAGCCCAGGCTTTCTAATACAGCTAAGCAACTTGGATGTGATTGCAGTTTTGGGACTAGAGGTGAGGGTTGGTTTCTTTGGAACAGTGAGTAATTATGGCAACCCATCTATACCACCTTGCTAAGAAGGAGCTGCAACAGAGTTTATGAATTAACTTCATCCCAAGCATTTCTCAAGCTTTTCTCTGTGCCCCCTGAAGCTTCCATTAAACCCCTTGTGATTCAAGTGGGTAACGCGCTGACTACCCCATTGGTGCAATCCATGGAAAGCAGACAGGGCAGGAATAGGTTTCTGCTTTTTTTTAAAACACTTGGCAAGTGCTTGGAAAAGGTAACGAGGGCAGAAATGTTGACATATACAAGAAGCAAAGTGGTGCACTGCTGCAAAAATTATGGTGCAATGAGAAAGCTCTTTATATTTACAATATTATTCAGAAGGCTAAGTCATACTACCCCAAGATACTTTCTCCACAGGTGGAAGAAAAGATTTTGGATCTAGCTGAATCTCATTCATCACAAATGATTCCAGGTCAGTGTTTTTTCCCCCTCCCCGATTATGCTGAATTGTTTGTTTGTTTGTTTTTTTACTGAAGGGGCTGCTTTTTCTAAAATTATAGTTTTCCTGACCTGTTTTAATGTTCAGCATAGTACTGTGGTTTTATAGTCTCTTCACATTACCTTTACTGTAAAATTAATATGGTAGAATGACTTTGTGCCAGAATCTCTCAACGTATTTTATTAATAAATAAACTGAACCCACAAGCCAAGTATTTTCATTTAAAAATTACTCTTCACTTGTACTCAAAACAACTGTTTCTATCCTCTCTCAATCCTCAATTCCACCACTGACAATACCTTTTTCCTGGCATCAAGTGTCTGGTTAAGAGAGATTTACAACCCTTTCCCAGGAAAGCAGAGCTAAGTTGAGAACCGCTTGTAACTTCTAATATTCGAAGCCTCGGGCAATTTTGTCCCTGGACAATCAAGATGGTATCTGTAATGTTAGAGCATCCTGAAGCACACAAGGATTGTGATATCCTAAATATTTCTTAATGAGACCATCATCTGTTATTTGTAAGCATGTTTGAAGACTTAAAGTCACTGGTTCAGAGCAGTGTGCACAAATGTATTTCAGGGCTTCATCCTCAAGCTGTGTGCAGCCTTTAAGTAACAGGACTTTGATTCCACTGCAGCCTCTTTCTCCCTTCCTCTTGTATCTAAATCTCTGTTTATAAAGAGACTACTTCTGATTTGGGAATCTTTAAACTCTTTGAGAGGAAATGTTACTGTCTTTTCCATGTAGATCTCGATTATACTCTCATCTTACAAAATGTCCCTGGATAAAGATGAAGAAAAATCAGAAGAAGAAAATGTTGACTTGAAATTTCAGTTTCTTGAAGGAATCTGTGTTTAAAAAAAAAAAAAACAAACCACAAAACCTTAACAATACATGTCACTTCCCTTGAAATTACCCAATTGTTGTTTATTTGGAGGGGGGGGAAAAAAGAAAACAAACAAACACCACCAAAACCTGATCCTAGAAACATGGCTTCCTAGCACTTCATGTCTGCAAATACTGGAATATTCCTGAAATGAGCCAGCTTGTCAAGCCTTTGCACATGGAACACCAATGAAACAAAATTTGTCTAAAATATATTTTCCTACACTGGGGTAGCTGCAGATGTGGCAGTGGGGAAAACAGGATTTTGAGATTTCAAGCCCTGCATGACTGAAAGACTGCTGCCCTCGGGTAAGTAGAGGAGAACAACTAAAGAATTTGAGCAACAGGGCTTGCCAAGAAATAAGGCAGAAAGGCAAGAGAAAAATGGGGGATGGGCAATGCAACAGTAGCATGAAATTTGAGTATAGGTTTATGGCAATGGAAAAGTGAAGAAGTTCTTTACTTGCCCTCTTTCTTCTACTTCCCTCTCACTCTCCTCTTCACTGGAAAAGTCCCATCTTCTCCCTTGACCTCAAAGTAGGATATCCATGCACGAAGTGACTTGGCAAAGGTCCCTGGTTTAGAAGTGGGCCTATGAGTTTTTGATGTGGTGCTATTTGATTGGACCATGCTAAAAACTTAACAGTATAGGCTGTTGTATTGCCATTCCCAGGAACAACCTCAAGAGTTACTTAATTCATGAGGACGGATAGCACCAGTATTCCCTTTCCGAGATGCTTTGCTTGATGTTCCTGGGGAGCTGCAATGGAATGACAGAAGCTCTACTGATATTTAGCTACTGAAAATATGGCAATTAATTGCCAAGAGGAAAGCATGGTGAAACAATTATCTATTTGATTTCAAGAGATCTCTCTCCTTTGAAAATATCCTCCTCTGTTACATGTGTGCTTCTGTATTCGGATCCATGATGCCTCCTTCTTCAATAGTTGTTGGTTTGTGGTAAACACTGTTCCTATTTATCCTGAAATCCAGATAAGCTGCTTCTCTGCATCTATAATTCAGATGTATCTGAATTAATCTAGAAGTGAGATGCTATGCATCTTGAGCTTAATATAATGATAGTTCAGACTGAGGATTCATCTGGCTTGCTATCCTAGCTACTGCACTGGCCACAGATGGAGACATGTGGAAAAATGAAAACAGTGCAAACGTGGATAATTCTAAATATTCTCCCAACTACAGCTATTACTGTCTCAGGGAACATTATATAATGAACTTTGACCTTTTGGTTGTTCTGAACCTGGATTGAAATGGCATTCTTTAATGCCTCATTTATTTTACTCGCAAAAAGGGCAAACAAACAATCCCTTTTTAACCATTCACAAGCTACGTGATTTCATAGACATCTACTACATCCCTCTTTGTTTATCTCTTTGTGCCCCAGCAGTCTGATCCTGTTTCCTTACTCTTTGTTGCTTCTCACCTCTTAATCTATTCCAGATTCACGTGAGATGAGCAGACTTCACATAGTATTCATGATCCATATGAACAGTGGCATAAAGATAGTTTCATTTCATTCTCTGCATATTGCCTAGTAGTGCCTAAATGTTAAGTTTTTAAGTATTGGTGAGCTGGCACATTCACAGAGCTTCCTGTTATTTCTGTAGTTCTATATTATGTTTCTATTTGTGTTAGTCTCAACATACCACTTCACACTATTAATGGTCAGCTCAGTGGCAAGGGCCATCATTTATGTGCAACATTATGTGCATCTTCTCTGCATCCTTTAATACCACCTAGATAGAATTTTCCCTGCTCCTTTATTGTCCACTCAGCTCCCTGGTCCTGCTGTTCTTCTGTTGGCCTTTGTCCTTAATAACTTATTATTTACAAAACAAGAAAACTTTCTCATTCCATTGTTCAGCCTCTCTCAGATCCTTTATTACAGTGAGAACCAACGTGAATCCAGGTAGAACCAGGAGTCATCCAAAAATTATTATTTCCTTCCAACCTCTGTTTTCACTCCTTTCATCTGATTATTTATCTATGCTAACACCTTTCTCTTTCAGGCTGTAGATGGGTTTTTTTTCCTATCACTTTAATAAAATATCCTTTTGAAAATCTAAGTAGATATTATCAGCTTTATCACTATTATCCAGAGAGTTTCCTGCCCTCCTTCAAAATGCAGTTTTGCAAGGCATATCTTGACTTCAAAGCAATGTTGACATGTGAAGCAAGTAATTCAGATGCCTATCAATTCTTCTTTTTTTTTTTTTTTTTACTGTTGTTGCCACTTCCTTGCTTACTACAAACACCAGGTCAAGAGGTGTAGGGTTCCCTTGAAACTATTTATTAAAGATTGATGTCACATTTGTCATGTTCCTCAGGTACTAATGCAATGAGAAGCTGCATGCTATCCTTAGTAATTCAGTTACTTTAGAGTTCCTTTAGAGCTCCTGTGTGAGTACCATCTGGTCTTGGCAATTTAGGTTCATGGTGTGAATTTGTTCAATAACTTATTCTACAGTCACTTCAGTTTCAGACAGCACCTCTGAGTCACTATTTACTTAAGAGAAAAAAAAAAAGAACAAACAACAAACAAAAAGCTTAAAAAGACCTCCAACATTTTTTTTTTTTTAATTCTGTTTTGGTTTTCATGTGAATATTCCCAGCTTCTCCCAGAAAGAACAGCAGGGCAAGCAGTAGCGTGCATTCTCTTCACAGATTTCTGCTCTTGTATTATAATGAGTTGTGATCTTTGATGGGTTTTCTGTTCCTCATCTACCTAAAAGTAGATGTATTAGTTATACTTTGAGGCACAATTAATAAAATATATTTTTGCCTCCTTCACTGTGTACTTAAGTTTTAATCTGCAGGAATTCACGACCCTTTTTATTTTACTCATTTGAACATACCTCCTCATCTCTCTGCTGGCTGCCTCTGTTAATGTAGCATGAGGCAATATTGAACTTTTTTGCTCCCTTTCACTAGAGTTTCTCAGTAGGTGGTATTTTTATGCCACATGCTTTTGCCATGGTGGCTTTCCACAGCTTTGAGTGTATGGATGTAATTCTTTCAGCTACACCTTGTTTTTAACAAGTTTTTATTTAAATTTACCCCTCTCAAGAAGAGGGGTTTCCGTTTTTTTCAGCTCTGAGTGATTGGGTGAGGGAGTCCTTGTTTTGTTTTGTTTTGTTTTTTAACCCTGAAACTTTAGATATCAGCAATAGTTATGTACTCACTTGGGTCCTCTGTGTACTGAACACTGAAAAAAAAAAACCAGCCCACATGCACGAACATATTTTATGTATATATAAAATATACATACACAGGAATAAAAGGGCATTTGTATTCTGACTCAGTGGCACCACATGGGATTAATTGGTTAATTCTGGCTAATTTTTATGACTTTGTGTAATAAGGAATTTCCTGATGAACTTGTTCTATAATCTTTGGATGTTTTTCTGTAAGTCTCATTGGATAGCAATGACTGCAATGAACAGTTCAGATAGCTCATAGTTGCTAAGCACCAAGCAAGCCTTTGGTAAAAGGGAAAAGATAAATGCAACAATTTAAAAATACACAGGAAATTATTTTAATCCCTAAAGGCATCATTTGCTTTGAGGTGTTGTGGGGGGCTTGTTTGGGGGTTTTGTTTGTTTTGTTTTGTTTGTGTTTTTTAATTATTATTATTTGGTTGGGGGGAGTGAGGTATTTTTGTGGTTCTTGTTTGTTTGGGTTTTTTGGTGGGTGTGTTTTCTGGCAGTTGGGGGATGGTATTTTTTTGGGGGGTTGGATTTTTTTTAAATCATTGTAAACCAGGCAATTTGGAAGAATAGTGATCTAACACGAGCATTGTTTTCCGTGGTTCTATATAGCACATCTTGGAGCATACATTTAGGGAGATCTTAACCTAGAGCTCAGGCTACATAGCGAGGCTTTCCTGTGTATAAATTAAAATTTTATCAGTTACTAAGAAACACAGGCAACATTATCTGTTGGTAACAGCTCTCTGCATGTGGGCATCCTGAAACACTGCTGTCTGTTTGAGCCAGAATCATCCTGTACAATTACATCTTCAAGGCTGATTAAGAATTGTACCCGAGTTTTAATGTCATTTTTTAAAGTAGTTAAAGACCCCTCACTACTTTCCTAATGCTACAAGCACATTCTCATGTACTGCATATATATATGTATCTTTGTCTTTCTGTAAAAGATGAGGAAAAAATGCCTACCTAGTAAAGGAAGAGAAAGAAAAGGTGTGGGGTGGGGGGGAAATAAGAGAAAAAGGAAAGCCTTCTCCATGGGAGAAACAGAGGCAAATCTCAGTGCATGGGAGGAATCAAGCGCTGAAAATACTTTCTTCTGTGCATCTATTACAGAAATCTAGTAAAGGAAGACATGCTGTTACTTTCCCAGCAATGGCAGATTTTTTCATCTAAGGCTTTGATCCTAATGACTCATTAGCAGTGTGCCTTGTGCTCTATCTGCACACTGAAAGTGGACAGAATGTGTCACCACACAGATCCAAATAGGCTCAGCTGCCAAAACCAACTTTTTGTTTGTTTATTTGTATTCTGTTGAAATGTGTAATCTTGGGAAGGTCAAAGCACAATTTAGCTTTGATAAGGCTGAGGCTTTTTATTTCAATTTTATCCCTTGAGCTCTTGTCTTACACTAAAATAGAATTTCTGACATTGAGTATTTGAACCAGCTTTTAATGCTGCGTTGTGCCATGACCAGAATAGCAGGCAGGGTGTCACACAGAGGACACCTACTGTGGGCACCCCTCTGAGAGCAGGGCCAAACCAAAGAAAATATGCCTGAGTCCCTCCAGCTACTGCTGTCATCTGAGAACAGGGAGTATGATTGTTCCCTGTAAATAAGTCTTGACATAATACGACCAGCACTTCCATGTACATACACTGTATTATATAATACAGTGTGTAGGCATTCATAGAAAACTTTGCAATCACTGTCTTATTTTCTTCTTCTTGATCAGATGTTGATTTACAAGGACTTTCTCATCTCTTTCAGTGGTGGTAGAATCATAATGTTTCTTCTAGGCTTTAATGCTAGTATCAGCATAAATACTGTTGCATGTAATAATCTGTTTTGCAGTGAGATTTTAAAATTTTGTTATGCCTTAATGGCTTGCAGATGTTGATAAGATGAACGAGAAACTGCAATGGTATCTTCAACCACTTGAATATGACTTTTAATGAAGTTACATTTGCCTGCTTGTTTATAAGATGCACTGCATATGGTGAAATAGAATTTATTTTGCCTGAACTTTGTTGCTCTGAAACTAGTCTAAGAAAGTGGCTCTAGATTTCTGTAGTAGATGCACAGAAGAAAGTATTTCCAGTGCTTGATTCCTCCCATGCACTGAGATTGCCTCTGTTTCTCCCGTGGAGAAGGCTTTCTTTTTTCTTTCTCTTATTTTTTTCCCCCCTTTTCTTTCTCTTTCTCTTCCCTCCCTTCTCACTTTCTTTTCCCTCATTTCTCTCTTTTCCCTTTTATTCATGTGTAAAAGTAGTGTTGACTGCTCTCCACAATAGACTTCCTTACAAGTTGCATCCTGTTGTCAACCTTATCAATAAGCAGGTACTATTTGCTGAATATAAAATGTCCACCCATGTTAATATACCTGGCTTCCTTAAAACACCTAATGTATGACTGCACCATTTTTCTCTTTGTAAAATGTTAAACTCCTTTTGGAAGAAGTTTCTGCTCTTCAAGGGAATGGCCTTTCTGAGGGAAGAACTTAAGTTTGAGCATGCATCTGCTGGAATTGCTAGGGAAAATTCTCCCTCATTAAGTAGAAACTGCAAGTGTTTAGAGGTTGTGCTGGAAAATCATTGGAGGAATACTAAGCATTGTATAATTTCTCAATATGTAGACTAGTGAGTTAAATATATTGCTAGAGGATGCCTCTTGGGGAAAGAAGTCAAAGACATTTTATATCATCTTGGAGGCACTCTGGAGGAGGGGCGGGGAGAAATGTGTCTGAGAATCATGTTCCCAGCTCGATTCTCTGCCATGTAAGCTTCCAATACACATGTTTTGGTTTGAATGACACTACAGTTAGCATCTGATTGTTTCTGCATTGCTTCTACAGTTACATTTTTGTTTTCCTTCTTTACAGTTTTCAAGTTATTCAGTGGTGAAATCATCATCTTGACTATCACTGAAGTTAAAATGCAACAAATAAACTTGGAGGTTGGAAAGGCAGGAGACAGAATGTATCTATCTTGTCACTTAAACCTGGTTATGCATGAGGGTAAAAACATTTTCAGCTTCTTCTCAGTGAGGGCTGCAGTGCTCAAAGTGATTTCTGCATCCCCCTTGATGTGGCAATAATATTTTCTTTTAGGAAAGACTGTGGAGTTCTGAAAGATGAAGAAAGTCTCCTTCTCTAGCAATGAAAATCTAATGACCTCAACACCTGCTAGTGCCTAAGATTATCACTTGCTGTGGCCTGAAGTGGTAATAGGAGTGAGGAGTCATCAGCAGAATATGCCTTTTTCTCTTTTGGGTTTTTCTCTCTCTTTTTTTTTTTTTTTTTCCTTTCTCATTTCAACTATAGAACAAATGATTCTTTCCAAGTAGTTCTGCTAGTAGGTGCTGGTATGTCTGACTGCACTGCCAATGAGTTTAAAAAAAAAAAATAGATCCAGGGTACAGAGTCTGTAGTCTCCTCCTGATGCAAACTAGCTGGAGAGAAAACTCAAAAGCAGAAAGGCAAGTGTAAAATAGTATGAGGTAAACTACTGTGCAGCAGATGGTATTTCATATACAAGTACTGTCTGCAAGGCACGTCTAGCCAGTAGGATTATTATCTTTTTAACCAAGTCTCTCTTAATTACAAAGAAGAAATAGCTGCAGAATTATTTCTTAGTGTCTGAAAGAGGTGTTTTCAGTTGCAACATAATTATACTTAATTTAATTTACATGTAAATTAAATTGTATTTCTCCTATGAACTGTCACTCTTGTGAGATTATTATTAAGTAAGGAGAATGAGTCAGACCTGAAAAGAAAGTAGACTTTATTGCAAACTGGCAATAAAATTCTAAATTATATTTCAGATTTTCAATTTTAACTAAATAATTGGTGTCAGAAGTTCAAGACAGTTGAGAAGACAGAAGATGGTTTGTAATAAAGACCTTTAATTTTCCAAGCACTGCTTGATATATTTAATGCAGCTTATTTACTCATTTTTCACAACTTAGTCCCTGTCAACTTCAGAGGGTCTTGCTTGAAAAAGGCAAATAAGATTTGGCTGATCTGAGTCTGGAATATACAGTTAACTAAACTCACACAACACCCACTCACAAAATAACTTTTACATCAGCACCTAAAAGCATGTTCTATTTAATATGCACACTAGGGATATGCAGTCTAATGATGGGGTTTCAGGCTTCTTGATCACTCTAATGAAACAAGAAACAGCCAGTCTTCTGGATTTAGGGTAAGGGAAACATATCATCATAAACCAGGTACTTTTTTTTCCTTTTTAATCCAGATGTCTTTTAAATTAGCAACTAAATTAGTTATTAAAATAGTGTCCTTGCTCTTTGTGCCTGCAGTTACCTATTGAGGCAGGCTGGCACATGAATTTGTTTCCTGCGTTGGTATCCGTGAGGGGATTGCTTGCCAGAGTTAATGCATACTGCTGCTACACTGGGAGTGGGGCTGATAGCTCCAGCAGTGCATTGCTATCGTGCTCTATTGCAGTGCAGCAGAACCACCTGGAAAACTGATACAGCATAGCCTATGAGATAGGCTACAGTGCAACTTCACCCTGGTCCTTGAAAACAACCCCAAAACCATTTGGTCTATGGCAAAGTAATTAAGATCACAGAATCATGGAACTTT
>WBNM01004076.1:0-20802 GCA_013399055.1 Ramphastos sulfuratus | reverse complement strand
GGCCTTTGGACACAGATTATCCAGTTAGGATGGGACTTTGCCAAGTTTGACCATATTAGGTGAAGCCATAGGCTTGCTTTACCCAAATTTTGGCAGAACACAGGCCTTGCACAAGGCAGCTGTGTGTACCTTGTTTACCACAGATGCAAATGGCCAGGGTCCTTAGACTCAGTGGCTCCAGGTTCTTTGTCCTATTTCCCATGGTTGCCTCCTCCCACAATAGAGGGAGGAAGAGCAGTAAAACATGTCTGGGCAAGCCAGGACATGTATAAGCCTATTTTGGCCTGCTTAGGCCTATCACGACTATATCTGAGGGACGGGTGTTAAGTAGATGGGACCAATCTCTTTTTGGTAGTCCGCAGTAATAAGACAAGGAGAAACAGCTACAAATTGGAACATAGAAGATTTCACCTCAACATGAGGAGAAACTTCTTTACAGTGAGGGTGACAGAGCACTGGAACAGGCTGCCCAGAGAGGTTGTGGAATCTCCTTCTCTGGAGACTTTTGAAACCTGCCTAGATGCCCTACTGTGCAGACTACCCTAGGTGGTCCTGCTTTGGGCTTGATGATCTCTGGAGGTCCCTTCCAACCTCTAATGTTCCGTGATTCTGTGAACTAATATTTCAATTGAAGATCATAGCTAAAAAAAAACTTTTCCCTTTGCTTCATTTTCCTTTGGTTCATGCTATACAGAAAGGCAAGGAAGTTACCCAATGACATGAAGCAATACATTGCTATTAAAATATGAACATCAAAAAGGTTTGTAAATTTTTTCCAGTAGTTGCTACAAAGTTTTATTTTGAAAGAGATATTTTATGCTGCCAAATACCCCCCCAAAACCCTAAAACTTTCATGAACTTGGGCTAAAATATAAAGGTGTTAAAAAGAAAAACATTGTTCAAAGGAGATGAAAAGCTGTAGGTCATCTGAGAGTTCATGAAATCTTAGTAAGCAGAAAAGCTCATAAGAAATAAAGCATTTTGTATTCTGCCTCCTAGATTCCTAAGCAGTGAAAGGATTCACTGGGCGAAGCCTACTATTTCAAAAGCTACTGCTTTACTTTTTATCAAGGCTAGTTAATTTTTCAAAAACTAAGTTCATTCTGCTTTTCAGTGCAATTACCTTGAAGAAATATTGAACACAACATCCACAAACCTAAATATCTTCTCAATAAAATGTGATGTTTCTAAAATCCAAAGTTGAAATAGAATGTAAGTCAAACATTCACAAATTCAACCCTACAAAAGACCTCTGCCACAATATATTGATTATGTTTCCAATTACAATTACATATAATCTATAACGGGAAGAATTGTCCTTTGGTTGTTTGTCCATTTTCAAACTTCAAATAATTTCTGCATTGGAAAAAAATCCAAAGAACTGCTAAGTATGGTAGATACAGTTCCAGAGATGAAGGGATTATTTACTGCTATTAATAACAAGTGCATTGTTTGTTTCGCAGTAGTACCACTTTCATTTTCAAAGCACCTGCAGACATTTAACCTTTATTTTCCAATGACCATTAGGATTTCAACAGGAACACTTTGAAAAATGTCAGATAGTATCACCAAGAGTGTATCTTTCCTTGCTGAGAGTAGTGATTTAAAATACAACTAATTAAAAGCATTTATCATCTTTCTGCTCTCTTCTCTTTTTTTGTCCTTAATTACAATGCAATCATTTTAGTGATTGATATCTTCAGATTTGTGCATTTAACTTAATTGTATTATTAAAAATGGGTTAAATACTTAGCAGACAAAAACGCTTCACTGAATATTAGACTATTATCATGTGATGTATTATATATGTTCTGTTAACTCTTATAATATTCTTCAAAAGAGATATTAAATTCACTCTTTAAATATATCTGTTAAAGAAGTTCAAATATACTAACCTGTACAGAATGTCTGCAAGGAGCCTATGTAACGTATTTTAGTATAATCATAATTAACATTTTAAGATTTTTTAAATTTTTAAAACAGTGATGAAATAGTTAATGCCCAAATGTCTTTGTTAGTTTCTATTAGGACTGAATGATACAGGCAATTTCCAGAGAACAGCTTTGTCTCCTTAATGTGAATCACATTATAGTCATAGCGCATTTGGTATCCAGGAAAATCTTTGCTTTCCCTTATTTGGCTATTGTTGAGGAAAAAAAAAAAAAAAAAAAAAAAAAAGGGACTAGAAAGTCAATCAGTGAATCAGAATTTCTAATCAATAGTCATTATCACCATGTGAATATAACATAATGGGGGCAATGAAAGAGTTTTCTTGATAAATGTTACAGAAAAAAGTTGAATTTTGCCATTTGGTCTAAAGCCAAAACAGATGTTGGATCTTGAATGAACCTGTTTCTAAGGGTTACCTTCACTGACCAGTAGAAGTTAAGAATGTTTTTAAGAGGTTCTATTTAGAATAGAAACAAAATTGAAGAGCAATTTATATGGACTGGATGTAAGATTTGATTAGTATTATTTTTCAGAGGATACAAGAATTCAATTCAGTACAACAGAAGACAGAAATTAATACATGGAATGAAACTATTTCTTTAAAAGGACTAAATAAATTACAGAAGTCCCTTAGGTAAAGAGATTTCTTAAAGATATGTGTTACAACTGCCACTTTCTTTACAAAACAATGGATATTGAAGTGAACGTACCCAAATACATGTTCAAAACAGAAAAAGGAAATTAGTCCCTTTTCAAGGTGTAGATTTTACTTCAGGATATTGTAAATGAAAAAAAAATTTGTTTTCAGAAAGGAACTAGAAAAGTTCACAAAAGAGTAATTTGAAGATCAATAATTACAAAACAACATATTAAGAACTCCTTAAAAGAAAACTTGCTTGACTTCTTTGGCATTCTGAGCTTTATTACTACATATTTGTCAATTCTTACATATGTGTAGATGTGGCACTTTGGAAGATGTCTTAGTGGTGGACTTGGCAGTTTTAGAGTTACAGTTGGATTGGATAGTCTTAAGAATCTTTTCCAACTTAGGTTATTCTACCATTCTTCCCCAAACACCCATTTTTGGCCACTGTAAGAAACAGGATGTAAATATACCTGGACCTGATTCTGATGTGGCTTAGTTGCAGTGTTAGTGGCAGCGGCAAAACAAAATTCATCTATTATTTGTTTATGAGCTGAAACTAGATTAGTGCTGGTAATTACAGAGTCACAGAATACATCTAATTGAAGAGACTTCAAAGCCCATCCAGTCCAACCCTCAACACCTAAGCTTCAGGTCCACATGGTGCTTGAACCCCTCCAGGAATGGTGACTCCACCTCTGCCCTGGGCAGACCATTTCAATGGTTGATAAACCCCTGTGAAGAAATATTTCCTGACATCCAGCCTGAATCTCCTCTGGTGCAGCTTGAAACCATTTTCTCTAGTCCTGTCACTTGACACCAAGAAGAGTCTGCTCTAGTTGTAGAGAGTTATGAGGTCTTGCCTCAGCCTCCTCTTCTCCAGACTGAACAACCCCAGCTCCCTCAGACATTCCTTGCAGGTCATATAATGAAGGTCTTGTTGGGCTTCAACCGTGACACTAATTAAACCTGAATTAATTCATACATTCAACCTGATTAGATGAGAGTTAAACTAAAACATCTGGCATGATTTTATGTCAATCAGTTTATGAATAAATTAATAAATTTCACTACATTCATTGATTCAGGATTTTCTTTCTAATTACGAGTTCCTGACATGTTTACTCTTTTTTGTCAAAAACAAAATTTTAAATTATATATTTTAATGATATTGCTTTTATTATGCTATTAAAAAACATATTGAGGAATGGATTAGTGGCACCTATGGAACCTGTAGTACTGCATAATGGAATTAATCCTATACTGTCATCATTCAGAGATGCATATTAAAGGCACCTATTACACAGAAACGTTTCTTTCAATGTTTATGAATTTGCCAGCATTTGCCAGAGATTTTAATCCTAAAAAATTACAGAAACACTCTGGATCCTGTTATACAGTCAACTGTCTAGAGTGTCCTCATTTTGGTCTTTTATTTGTAGTATCCTACTGTCAGAATTTCATCTCATAATAGTCATACTTATTCAACAAGCTGAGATATATTTTTGTTTTGTAAAGAATAAGAAATCTCCAGTACAGAAATCCCACCAGAAGCATATAAAGTCCATCCACATAGCACTAAGTCATCATAGTTCTGTCACAATCAACATATTTGTATGTGTTACACGAATTATCATTAACTCCATAATGTCCAATTTTGATTGTTTAGTAGACCAGAAAATTATTCAATCAAGTGATTAATGTCTCCTTAATCAAGTTTTATTATTAGGTTAAAGTCTTAATCTGATTTGAATGATTATCAGGGCGCTTTGCAGTTTATTTGTTTGTAAAATGGCAAAAATGCCTAAATCACTGTGTAATAACCATAGCATAACTGTTTTTCATCAAGATTTTCAATGTATTACCTCAGGTATGTTTTTAGAGTTGCCTGTTGGATTTTTCATCAGGTAGTCAGCACTCCAGAAATAATGCAGTATTTGTGCCTGGTACCTCTGTTCTTCTCTCACAGAGATGGATTCCCACAACATCTCATGTAAGATGCCAACTTATGAGTGACGTATTTTGAGAAGGTAGATATGAAAACATCTCTCGTACAGTTCAATTGCTTCTCTTCATTGAATTTCCCAAATATATTTTGCTTCATGACTGTGTTCAATCAAGTTCTCAAGTTACCTTCTATTAGTAACTAGTAATAATATTGATACAATCAAAATAAAATTTTTTTACTTGACATTGTTTTCATGATCATAGGGAAGTAATTTGGAAAGGTTATTAACTTTAAGAAACAGGAAACTCTTATGAGAAACAAATGTCTCTCCTGAAGTAGACTAGATATTCCACTTTAATTCATGTTCAAATATTTATTATTTTTAACTAAATGACAATAGAAGTATGCATAGGTACAATGGTAGAAGTTAGGAAAAACCTAACTGAATAAAGGTAGAGATTTTTGTTTTGTTTTGTAAAAATGAACTTCATTCACTTCGGTAAAGTGGTGGAGACCCCATCCCTGAAGGGTTCAAGAAAAGACTGGATAAGGCACTTAGTGCCATGGTCTAGTTGATTGGATAGAGTCATAGAATCATAGAATCAGTTAGGGTTGGAAGGGACCACAAAGATTATCTAGATCCAACCACCCTGCCATGGGCAGGGACACCCTACCCTAGATCAGGCTGGCCAGAGCCTCATCCAGCCTAGCCTTAAACACCTCCAGGGATGGGGCCTCAACCACCTCCCTGGGCAATCCATTCCAGGGCCTCACCACTCTCATGGTGAAGAACTTCCTCGTGTCCACTCTGAATCTCCCCACCTCCAGCTTTGCTCCATTCCCCCATGTNAAAAATAATCTAATGTATCAAGCATTGTTATTTTAAGGGTAAATATTTTTTTTCTCCAAAAAAATCTAAAAATCGATGAAGAATGGAATCTACATATGCGAAAAGTTAAATACCTTCTGTTTACAATATAAATTAAGAAAGTAACCTTTTTGTCACCCTTAACAACTTTATATAGTGAAGATCCTCTAAAAGACAGAAAAGTTAAGTCAGAGGAAAAACAAAACAGAACAAAACAAAACAACTGTTAAGTTTTTTTCTTCTTTCTTACAGCAATTACTGTGTTTCATTTATATTGTACACCATTCTGACATTCCAGTCTCTAGCTACCTGCCTTTTTCTAGATCTAACACTACAGTGAAAAACTTGAAGTCATTCTCTTGTCCAAAATACTTCAAATTGAAACAAGAGAATTGTTATAACAGTACATCATTACAAACCTACCCCTTCCCAAAGCTAGATACCGAACTTTAACTATTCGATTTTACTACATTCCCTGGGAGCCTTTTAATGGTCATTTTTGTGGGAACTCAGTGGGATGCTGTTAAGAATACTATACAAATATTAATTATAAATATTATTTCCACATCATGAATATTAGTTATTATTCATAAATATTAAAAAAATAATTGGATTGCATGAAATTAATTTGGATTCTCAGTTGACAGCAAGTATTTACACAAAGGGTATTTATAAACAGAATTAAACCATTTAAACAGACAGAACTTGTAAAATATGAACGCAGAAAACAGGAAAATTCTGAATACACAATAGGCATTACCAGCTGTGGTCACGAGGCGGACCAAACATGCTTGCTCAGTGAGTATCCCAAATTAGCCCAAATACTCATGACAACCTGTTTTCCTGGGTATGTTTACTGTATAAAGACACTTCCAGAAACTGCGATTATGATCCCAAGCGAAGCATACAAAATATTCCAAGGTAGAGGCAAAGAGAGGAAACTGAGTTGCTGTAAACTGCCACTGCTGTAATCACCTGGTTGCTGTGAACAGCTTTTTCAGCAGGCAGGAGCCCAGCTAATGAGCTGGGGAAACTGCTGGGGCATTGACCCTAACATTCCAGTCTAAGAAAGGCTGAAAGGCTTGAAGAAAGGCAGGCTTTTCAAATTATTCCCTTATTAAATACATTTTTTGAAAATCAAATTGGCTAATAGGCACAAGTGACAGAAGTTTTGGCCAATGAATTCGAATCATCGTGTCTTGTGTGGCTACATATATATTCCCAAAATAAGGCAGGTGCATGGTTACAAAATACACCTGACATGATGGTGGTGGACTCCTACCACTTAAGGCAGCCTTACTGGAGCCAAACCCCCATTGTTTGTTTTGTCTGCTCCTCAACTCAACTCCTAGACCCTACAACTGGAGGAAGAGGGGCAGTGGCTAAATGAGTCAAGCAGGATTTATGCTCTTCCAGGACAGGTGCTTTTGTTGCTTGGTTTTGTTTGGTTTTTTGGGTTTTTTTGATTATGCTTCCTACCACATTTTGGAACTAATATCTCAGGAATAGAAGTAATAATAATTCTGAAAATATTTTGTGAACATTCTCAAAAAGTTTCTAAGTTTTCATGCAATTTAAAAGAAAATGGAACATTGTAGAATAAGTTCATCTTCCAGAATTCAGAACTTTCTGTTCAGCTGTTTCCTGTAGAAAATTATTTTAAGGTGTTCCATCAAAAACACTGGAACTCCATGAGTTTTGCTTTCACACAGGCATTTTTTTTCCAATGTAAATTTTATGGAAGATGAAAGATACTCCAGGGATATTAATTTAATTAAAAATCAAAACATATATCTAACAAACTTCTTTTGCATTGTCCTCCCTCTCTCATTTTCTCTTCTTCCCTCACATTGAGATCCTGTTCAATTTCGAGATAAAAGAATTAAAAATTCCCTTATCAAGACAAATACATTAAACAATATGACATTCATATGGAATTATTTTTTTCTCTCTAATTACGTAGGATATTTTATTCTACAAGAACTAGCAAAGATATTATTCAAGTATGGAAAAAGCAGAGAAAGTGTATTTTTATTAAAGAGGGTTTTTAAAAACATTTAAAGTGGAATAACAAGCATAGAAAATGTATAAATTACTGTGAGAAACTGAAATGTATCCCTATAATGCACATACATTTTGTGTAGTATATATAAATATATGACATAAAAATATATAGTATTTGATTTAAAACTAAATTTAAGCTAACTCTTCTTCCAAATATTTTAAATACCCAGCATACATACAAGAGGGATGATTGCATAAGCATCCAATAGCTAGTCATACTGTCCAAATAATTTGGTAAGAAAGGACACCAATGTGTCTATCTCATGTTTTACAAGGATCAATCCAAGGAAAATTTTGCTACATATGAGTACGAATAATGAAAAATAAGGATAGACAATGAAAAAAAAACAGAAAGACCTTTAACACCAGAGTGAAGTTTGGGTTTAGCTAACATTTACTCCCAAATACAGGAAATATCTTAGCTTCATTCCAGAATAGGTGACATGTTTATCTTACCTTGTGCCCTCCTGTTACCCGGTAGTAATTGACTTGCTGTATTGTGACCTTTATAGTAGCTTTATAGAGGATCAATCAGACCAAGGCAGAACTGTAATACAAAGAAGTATTCATTATTTTATATTGGCTTAAACTAATAGGCATGACAAGTAAAGCAAGGGTGATTGATTTCCTGACCTTTAAAGTGTTTTATATGTAAAGTGCATAAGTTCCAGTCATGCAAGATATTTAATGTTAAAAATGAGTTTCAATGTTTAACTATATTTGTGATATGCTGCTAGTGGAGCTCACATTTTATGACAGCAAAATCTACTATTTTGTCTCTTTGCAATGACTCTTTTCATAAACTTTTCTGACACCTTTCTAGTTCTTGCAGTATGAATATACAAAGAATAATGTCTCTTTTGATAGTTATTAATTTTATATAATTATACACTGAATTGGACTCAAACCAAAGTCAGATGGTGGAGTCACTATCCCTGGAGGTGTTTAAAAGGAGTCTGGATGAGGCACTTAGTCCCATGGCTTAGTTAATTGGAAGGTGTTAGGTGATAGGTTGGACTTGATGATCTCGAAGATCTTTTCCAACCTGGTTAATTCTGTGATTCTGTGATTTCAGAGGCTAACTTTCCAAAGAGCTACATAAACTACTGATGTGTCTTTAGGACTGTACATAAAATGATAGCACTAGAAATCATTTTAGATTGGGAAAAATAGGTGAAAAATGCATGTCTTCCTGTTTTGACAAAGAACTCATTTCAGAAATAAATCAAGGATTTAAGATAAAGAATTTATTAAATAATTTTTTGAACTACAGAAAGTAGGTTTTGAGCACCTACTCACAACTTAGCTAAGATTTTCTGAAGTCCACTGTGGTTTGAGACAAGTAAAATGATGGAGATCAATTTTGGTAAGTGAAAGGTCCTGAAAGATTCTGAGTTTTTTAAAATCAAACATTTTTGCAGGTCGTTCTATCAAACTCCCTTAAGTTCAAGTGCCTTTTTTGTGTCTTCTGTTTGAATATATCAGTTCTAAGAATGACATTAACTAGAAATCACAATGAAGCAAAGCAACTGTTAAACCATCTATTTAAGGTCTATATTTCTTGTTATTTGCATGTGCTTCTGTTACTCACTTTTATATTCCATAAATCTTTCATGATGTTTAATGCTTTGAAAAATCTGTAAGTGGCCTAACGTGTACCTTGATTCTTCCTAGAGAGCAGAATATGGATATCATTGTCAAGTGAATAACAATAATTATCTTAATTTTCTCCCTAGGGTCTTCATAGATAAAGAATTAGTTTATGATTATTTTTTTTCCCTACATCTGTAAATCTGAATAGAATCACACTGATACACATATTACTTTTTTAATGCATGCATTTTGAAATTTGACTTTTCTTTCACAACCATGAGTCATCAACAATTTATACTTTTGAAGTTTTGATTAAACCAGAGGAGTCTTTCTTTGACTGAAAATGCAGCAGATCTTAAAAACAGCTTTAGTGGATCATTTCAACACAATTATTATCAAACAACTTAAAAATAAACAAACAAACAAAAAGTTACATGACCACAAGCTAGTATGCATTCTTTTAGCTGCAGTTCTTCTTACTCTTGCACTATAAGTATCTTAGCCACTAGGGCCAGCTGTGGATTCAGAATGAGATTGCATTTATCTTTGAACATAAAAACTATTGGCATTTATGCATCAGTGTTCTCATTTATAACAAAAATATAATCCCATGTCAAGCAGTACTGTGTAATGACATAGAATAAACATACATTCAGCAGTTCTGATATTAAGTAGATGACTAATTCTTAAATCAAAACTGCTAGAAATCGTCATAATTTCTTTAGTTAAGCACGCTTTTCTAGGAAGGATTGGCATGCCCCCTCCTATACAGTGGAGAAAGATTATAGTAACAGTATGTGGAGCATAGAAATTCCTGTGATTATCCTGCTGGATGACTAGATGAAGAAAAAAATAAAACTACTCTAAGAAACAGGGTGACATGAGTATGATTTTCTTCTTTCTGCACCTCCTGTAACTTTTTTCCTCCTGTGCCTTTTCTTTTTTTCCCCAGTGTTCCTTATCTGAAGTGTGTTCTACTTAAAACAAGCAAAGAGAATAAATCACTCTTTTTTTGACATCTAGCAGGATTCAATCAGAATAATTATTTTTTAATTCTTATTTCTTAGAAATGGAGAAGATGTAGGGAATTTTTACCTCAACATAAATTTTCCATTCTCTGTTTGGAAAAACAAGATCCCTTGGAATTCTTTCTTACAACTACTAAGTTGTCCTCTTCAACCTCTCTTGTCCTCTCTGAGATTGTGGTCTGTTTCAAGATATTATCATTCTCCTCATAGCAGATGAATGATACATTTTCATGGTATAATGTCCTGTACACTGACATATCTTCCAAGAGGCTGCTGAGTTAACTGAACATCCATAATCATCATTAACTGAGTATTATTGCTATGTACAACTTTCATGTCCTCCTAATAAGAGTTATGACAGATTTTTTTTTATTTCTGGAAGAGTTAATTTGAAAGATTGTACTTCTGGAAATAATACAGTTAGAGGTAGTTTTGATTCTGTATCAATATAAGATCACAATGCCCAACTGTAAGCATCTGAACAATGCAAGTCATATTTCTTCACATTTTTCTTACCATCTCAGGCTCTGAGAAATTAAATTCTTTAGTCAATTTACACTTGAGTGTAGGCAATAGAATAGAATTTTTAAATTTTATCTCCTTAAAAAATGTAATAAAGGACACTTAAAAAATTGCTGTCACTAGATCACATAATGCATGATCGGGTAGGGCCAATCTTTACTGTCTTGGACAGTAGAAAACAGGAAAAAAATACATAATAGGAAAGGCATGAAACAAAATACTAAACAAAACTGAAATGAACAAAGCTCTCCAAAACAAAGCAGAATAAACAAACACAAACAACAGGAAAACAGAACAAAAAAAAAAAAAAAAGTATCTGCTATCAAAAAATCTAAGTCTTTAGAAAGATATGAAATTTCGTGTATATTAAAATATTCAAGATTGCTGTCATGTAAATGATACGTCTCCATGTATGATGTGTATTCATCAAAGAACAATGAAAATAATAATGGAAGAATCATTAAGATTTTCAGTGTTTTCTCTGCTACCACTAAGATTAAAAAAAAAACAAGATCAATCTGACATTGTATATCATTAACAAATATAAGATGCAAATTATGTTCATAATAAATATAACATTTTATTTATTTATTTATCTGTTTAGTTATTTATTTTTTAATCACAAGATCATTCAGCTTGGAAAAAAACACTTGAGATCATCAAGTCTAGCCATTATCCCTAGCAAGTTCACCACTAAACCATCCCACTAAACACAACATCTAAACTACCTTTAAACACTTCCAAGGATGGTGATTTAACCACGTCCCTGGGCAGCCCATTCCAGTGCTTAACCATTGTTTCAGTGAACAATTTTTCCTAATGTCTATCCTAAACCTATCGTGGTGCAACTTATTATTTATTTATTATTAGAGCTTTTGGGTTGTAGTTTTACAGATTCAAACACTTGACTGACTTCTTTATGAGGTTTTGCGGGTGGTGTTTGTTGGGGTTTCTTTCTTTGTTTGCTTGTTTTTTACTGGAATATATTTTAAGCCATGAAAACTAAATTTTACAAACCTGGGAAAATTCAGTTGTTACTGTTTACAAGTACTGTTATCAGATCCTTTCAATGGATAACAATTTTCAAGAAAAGCTGCAGAATAACCTCATCCAGTGACTTTCTACAAATAGTTCTCTTCAGCTTATCATGTGAGAAATGCCTACCCATTCATTATATCTGAAACATAAGTTTTCTATAAATAAGACTGAAAACACTCTTCTGAACTTCAAGGTGAAGAAAATACTGCTACTGATATTTGAAATATATCTTATTTCCTAACTCTAAAAATCAGTACACACCAATGTTGTAGTTTATGACATTCAAATAATTTGAAATAGATACTGAATTTCTTGATGATCTTTCATCTTTCACTAAAACATTAATTGCAATAAATAATTAAACAAAGGATCTATATCTAAGCAATCACAGATAAAGCTGAAAGCAAAGTCCATCTTTGTGCTAACAGTATTTCAGCTGAGAAAATTTAAGTGAGATTAATTAGCTAGTCATTGAAGAAAGAAGCAAGTATGGAATAGTTCAGCACTGAAACAGAATGATCCACCCAAATCATGTTAAAGGGTGACATTGATCTGACTGAAAGGAAAAAAAAAAAAATTAAAAAATTGTTCTTGGCTGTGCCTGAGCTAATCACGATAGGCTCCATTCACAATCAGTGTAGAGAAATAGACTTCCAGGTATGATTAATTTCATCCCAAATGAAATGTCTAAAACCAGTAAGAGCCTTTAGAGCCCTTAGAGCTTTTTCCTCCACTAATCAGAAAAGGCACACACAAAGATGGTTTAACTGTCAATATCTCTAGTGTAGATAGTTGAATATAACTAAAACATAACTCCTGAAATTTCTATAATGTGTTTGCACTGGTTTTGGTATATCTGGTCAGATTCTATTTTCAAGATTGTTTTAATAATAGTAACAAGATGGAACAATTTAAATGAAGTGGAACAGACCTAGATGAATAGATAAACAAATTCTAATGAAGCTTGCAAAGCTGTGAGCCTGTCTCAGAAAATCTCTAGTTAAAAGGTGAAAGAAATCATACAGACACAATAACTTTGAGCATTAAAATCTAACTTTAAGCACTGGTAAAAAGGTAAACACATCAAATAGAGATTTAAGCAACGAAATACTAGTTTAATGCTGATTAAATCTCTCAGACTGTGTAAAATGGCATTATGAAATTACAAAGTTGTGCCCAAGAGACTATCTTAAGAATACACCATATGCTTAGTCACGTAACATAACTGACATTTACAATAAGCAAAGTTAATGCCGATATCAGTAGACACTCCTGTAAGCTATGTTTAAGAAAACTTATGTTCTTTCAATAAGTGGCTGGGGATGTGTGTGCTTGGTTTTTTTTTCTTTTTTTTTCTCTGCTGTTATCAAGATAATATCTTTCTCAGTTTCTGTGCCTATCTAGAAGTTATCACCATGATATATGAGTGAACTAGAATAATAAGGAACCATTGATTTATAGCATGGTATGTATATGAAAAAGTGTAAAAATTCATTTTCAAAACTGAGTTTTTCCTCAGCATGCTTAGAATGTGCAGTCTTTGAAACTGGGTGTATATAGAAGTTGTCCTTCAGAGATTCTGGGTAAAAAAGAAAATTAAACAGTCATTTAAAGTCTGGCTTAACTCCAGGTGTTTGAGGATTTCATTATATCAGAAAATGTTGAGAGAAAAGGAAAAGCCTTTTCAGTTAATAAATACATGCTGCTTTGTTCTTCTTTAAAGTTGGGGTTTTTTTTTTTGTTGTTGTTGTTTTCCCCTCCCAGCCTGGTTATCACAGTGAATACCTGGTGGGCTGGTTTCAAACATGTAAACATAAGATTATAGGGCCCTTAATGACTGCTTAGAAATTCTTGTGCCTTACAGCTGCTGCTGTGGGCTTGCTTAATTCGCATTTTCCATATTTGCCACCCTCATGTCTTAGATCGCTGCAAATGTCTGTGAATCAAGCTGCATAGGAAAATATCTGTTTTACCTAAAAAATATAATCTAAGTTCAATTTGTCAACAGGAAGGCAATTTAACATTACAAGTGCTTAATGATTAAAATCCTGGTTTTATGCAAGGTGGAATCACCTTGTACACACAGTTAATAATTTCTTGTTAGCATAACTGAATTTTTAACAGCATAATCCAAGAATTGTTATTAGTTTAGATGCAACTGTTAACAGAGAAAGAAAGAATACTTCTAGAGAAAAAAAAAAAAAAAGGAAAGTCTTAATAAATGCCTGTGGTTTACAGTTGTAGGGTTTCCAATGTTATCCTCTATCGGTTGTCATCCCCTATTGGTTGTCATCCCGTAACTGTGCTCTTCTACACCTCATCCTGTGTCCCCACTTCTCTGCTGCAGTACCAGGCCTTTATTTCTTTACCTTAACATTAGGTTGGAATCATAAAATGATGGCACTGTTTATAAGATATACAACAGCAAACTACATTGTCTAGAAAAGATCAGGTCCTGTTATGAATTATGCAAAATTAATAATCGATATTAATTTTGATATACAGGCAGAGATTGTTAATAACTATGAGAATTGTTTATTAACATTGAATCTCACCAGAAAACTTATTTACAAGGTTCGAAATGCACGGTTTGGAAATTTATACACACAAGGAACATGTCCGGGTAAGCCAGAGTCCTTAGACTCAGTGGCTCCAGGTTCTTTGTCCTCTTTCCCACAGTTGCTTCTCTCCATAGCAGAAGTGGGGAGAGCAGAAAAACATGTCTGGGCAAGCTGGGACATGTATAAGCCTATTTTGGCCTGCTTAGGCCTACCACGACAGTCCAGAGCAGGTCCAACAAGCCGGAGTCATGAGGTTTTGTACAAAACATGTGCCCTGTTACTAGCTATGTCAGTACTCTATTTCAAGATACAGGTTAACAAAACTTGGAGTTCTAGAGCTATTTTAGGTGTCAAAGAACATGCTATCTTCCTCCAGCAGTTGAATTCAAATACACTAAGATGTCTGAAAATTGATTTGGAGGCCAGTTAGAACACTGGTGACAACAGATATGACATCAGCTGCATAATGTCCATGTTCTGAAGAGGCAGCTGGAAGCCAGGAATTATTCTCTAAGGCAACTAGGATGGCATAAAGTGCAGATGTTAAATCCGTTATATACACAATCAAGGAAGAGAAAAAGGTCTTCTGAGATGACAGCTCTTCCCAACCTGTGATAAATTTAATGTGAGGAAGTGACTTATGACAGTCTACTGTTTTCTAATTATAATAGAAGAATACACATCTATCTTAGAAACTTCAGTTTAAGACAGCAAAATTAAAAGAGAATAAATAATTGTTAATGCTGCAATAGCAACATGCATTTCTGAATTGTCCTTGACTATGTGTTTGCTCCACCACTGTTTCAACTGTGCTGGTTTGAGGCTAATTGGAATATTTTAATGAAAAAAATAGATTATANCCCAAACCATCACATCAACCATTCAGGGTAAGAGACTTCTCTGTTTCAGAAGTCACATACTCATGTTCAACTGGGAAGGGATTTTAATCCAGCACAGTGCCACACTAACAACTTTACTGGTCTTCACTCTGTTCCAGAAAGAGCCTTTGTGCCTTGTTGATTACTGTCTGTATAAGTACACCCTCTCTTTTTAAATCTGGAAAAAAACCTTCACCTTATTACATACTTGTTTTAAACATAAAGTGTGAAATCCAGACTTTAACTGTCACATCTCTTAATTAACGTTCCTTTTTCGTGCTTTGTGAAACAACTGTTTCAGTCCTTACTCCCTCCTGTTCTTCACATCAAAGAGCTTTTCTGTTAGAAAATAAAAGAAGTTCTTAAGACAGGTAGGATAGCTAAACTAAAGCATACTACGTGAGTTACAGATAATGACATTCAAAGAATCTCCTCTATAATCATCCCTAAATGGCTGATCAGGGTATACATATGGAAAGGAACTGATTGAATAATGTAAGCTATTCTTCAGCTATAGTTATCTGAACTAAATTAGTCATAAACTATTCTGTTTTAATTCAAAGGTACAGGTCTAGAGAGCTTGCAAAATAAGATCCACATGCTTTTGGGGCTCTCTGAAGTCCATTTATTGTCTTGTGGTTCTGAATTTCTTACTAACTGTTTTATCTAAAAGAAGGACGAATTCTGTTTGCTTTAAAGTATGTTTCTGGTCAGTTCCTAAATTGTGATTGTGAATTCCAACCATCAGGGGCACACACAAGCTTTAAAAAACGCCAAAGACATCTGGAAGATGTATTTTGAGTGCCTTGAAAATTCTCACTGTACTACTTCGCTGTACTTGATGAAATGAAACAAGTGGTGAGTTGCTGTCCTGCAGTAATTTTTTTTTTTTTTTTTTTTTTTTTTTTTAGCTTTATAATGTGATAGAAGCTTGAGAGACTTAACTTGTGGAAATTTTATCTTTAGGAGTGCTTCTTCTCTCAGCAACCAGTATTATATTTTGACCTTGGTAACACCTGTGAAAAATGGATTAATACTCTTTGATTTATCAAACACCTCATGGTTACCCTTTGTTTTAATCTTCTGATACCTAAAAAAATCACTCCTAGATACACTGAGTCACTCTTTACTATTCAGCATTGGATCTAGTGCACTTAACTCTTGCCTATATTGAAGTTAATGTACTGAAATTCACTTATGCCTCTAGTGAAATCTAAACTAGTAGATGGGGTCCTCCTAGGATTTACTGATGGAGATACTTAAGTACTTGAGATACTCATGTTGTGGTAGGCCTAAGCAGGCCAAAATAGGCTTATACATGGCCTGGCTCGCTCAGAGATGTTTTCCTGCTCTCCCTCCCTCTCCTGTGGGGAGAAGCAACTGCGGGAAAGAGGACAAAGAACCTGAAGCCACTGAGTCTGAGGACTCTGGCTTGCTCAGACCTGTTTGCATCCTGTGATAAACAAGGTACACACGCTTGGTTCACACAAGTCCTGTGTTCTGCCTTAAAAAGGGTAGGGCAAGCCTATGGCTTCATCTAATATGATCAAGCTTGACTAACTGCCATTCTTATTGGCTATTCTGTGTCCAAAGGCCTGTTACTGTCAGGCTGTATTAATAAAAGAAGATGAGCAGGTGACACAACGTGCTCTGCCATTGTATTTGTGCTTGGTGCTGCCTTACTACATCCTGACCTGCCTGGAAACTACCTGCCTCAAGTTTACCAGGAACTGGCTCTAAATGCTTTTACATGATCTGCCTGCACAGCCAGCGTGACATCTGTGCTAAGACTGCACATCGCAAGACATCCTGCCTACACTTGAAAGTCTCCTGCCAAGATGGGAAGTGCTGGATATACAGATAATCCAGAGAGATCAGGACCAGGTTAGAGATTGCCTGCCTCCTTTCCCCAGCACCCTGAAGCCTGGGAAGAATCAGAAGACAATACAATAACAAGACAGTAACGGAATTCCCTGAAAGTGTTTGGGTACTGTCTGAAGCTGTAGCCAGCCCTGCAAGTCAGGAGATATTTTGTGAGTAAATACTTAAAACCTCATTAAATGGTGAATTCACCATTGCCTTCTCCCATAAGCGGAAAGGAGCTCCCTGAGTCTATCTAGTGGGCAAGCGGTGTATTGACTGCAAGTGGTATATTGACCACAGGAACCTTCTCTTCCAGTTCAATTGAGTTCAATTAATATTATATATTTTTGCTAGTTATGTCTAGATCCTATGTTATTATCTGCATAGTGTTTCCATGACCGTTGCAGAAGGAACATAATTATTATTAAAAATAGTGGTTGGGGTGGCAAGAGTCCTGAATATCAAAATTAATAAACAATATTAATTTTGGAAAAATACCATCTCAGATTAATTAATTACCCCTCCATAACAACTTGTACACTATATATGTGAAGAAAGGCACAGGAATAATCATTTGCATACTCACAGTCCATATTGCCCAGGAATTCAGAGAAACTGGTTGTATAACTGTTTTAATCTATAGGAGATGCAAAAACATTTTTTGTGTCTCAAGAAAGTGCCACAATCACTTTACCATAGGATGTATTTGGTGGCAACATTGTCTATTCCATCTTCTGAAAGACAGTCATTGTTCAGATGAAAATGCAAAAGTTTCAGATATCGAACAAATATTTTTATGACATCTGATTGGAAAAATGGAATGAAACATTGAATACCCTCTTTTAAGGTTCTGGGAAGAAGGATTGGTTTTGTTTCTTTGTTTAATTTTGGAATGTTATAATGTTTAACATACATGAATGTAAAATAGTCAAATTATATTCTCTCGAGGTTGAAGTAAGCATGATATTGACTTATCAGAAAGGGGTTATTTCCATGAAAAGGGGTACTTAGAAAGGAAACTGAGAGAAAGAGTTAAAATTCAACATGATGATAGAAGCTTCAAAATCATGGCCTTCAAAAAAGGCCATTATGCAGCAACTGTGTGATTTTTCCAAGACTAACAGATGAATTCTGAAGGCTTTATACTTCTAAAACATTGACCGTGAAATGATCAGGGGCTGGAGTAGGTCTGCTATGAGGACAGCCTGGGGGAGCTGGAGTTATTCAGCCTGGAGGAAAGAAGGCTCCAGGGAGATCTAATCACCACCTTTCAGTACCCAAAGGGGAGCTACAAGGAGGGTGGACAGTGACTGTTTACAAAGGCCTACAGTGAGAGGGTGAGGGGCAGTGGTTTTAAATTAGAGAAGTGGAAATTCAGATTGGATGTTAGGAAAACGTTCTTCATAATGAGGGCGGTTGAGCACAGGTTGTCCAAGGAGGCGATTGAGGCCCTATCCCTGAAGACATTCAAGGTGAGGCTTGACAAGACTCTGGGAGACCTGATCTAGTTGAGGATGTCCCTGCTCATTGCAGGGGTGTTGATCCCTTGCAGCCCAGGGGATTCTATGTTTCTATGACCTTACAGAAAGAAGGAACCAGTAACGTCTGACATATATTTGTCAATGAATTGTATCAGGTACTAACAAAGGCAAAGTTTACAACAGAAAATGTGAAGTAGTTCGTCTTTATCTACTCAGTCACTGAAAGACAAAGTTAATGGATTAATGAGGCATGTAGGGCTCCTTTTGTTTAAAAGATATTTTCTTTTTTTTCTTATAGAAATGTCCTTTTCAGCATTTTCTTTCATCTTCCACAACTTCCTTTCATTGTGAATTTATATTCTATATAAGGTTATTTTCTATCATATTTGAAACTAAGATAAAGATATTCTGAATTATATGTCACAAACCAATACTATTTGTTTTCTATGCTAGAAAAAAAAATTGCATTTCTGAATTCATTTTTTTAAGTACAGCACTTTCTGAAGTGCCTATTTGTTATGATTGATTTTTTTATGTTAATTATTTTATGTAAAAGAGGACACCAGATTTTCTGGAAATGAAATAACATTGAGACTGTTGCAAATTACTTTCTTAAATAATCACAAAATATTGATGAGAATTAAGAAAGAAAAGTGTATGAATTTTTTTTTTCATGTTTTCCAGATGGGAGAACAAAGCATAGTTACCGTAATACACAATAGACCCGAACCCCCCCCAAAAAACATCCAAAAACTTCACAAATAAAAAAACAAACANTCACAAATAAAAAAAAAAAACAAACAAAAAAAAAGTCTGCTAAATCTGCTGAGTTCATATGACATAAAAGATTTAGAAAACTATTTTGTTGAAAAAATTACTGTTTTGAGATCTTCATCAGTTCCAACAGAGACATGAGTTAAACACTTTACTAATAAAAAATATTGTTTACATGAAAAGCCATTCTCAAGAAAAAAAAAAAAAGTTCTATTTCAGAAGCAAAAGATAACTCCCAAAGGAAATAAAACATCAAGAGGTCAAATGTAAGGGGCAGATGCTCATGTTTTGTAGAAGTCTCCATGGAAGACAGGGAGTAAGAAATTCTTCTCCAGGATTTTATCATCTCTGGAATTTCTTGCAGCCATTACTTCACGATCAAGAGTGAATCTTCCTCCTTACCTTCAAGGTCCTGGCTTTATCATATATGAAATGTTACTTTTGCTTACCACCATTAGACTCTTGCAAATTCCTTTGCATATTCCTCTTTGTACGAGGAACAGCTCCAGAGTAAAAATCTAAATTTCCCTCCTTGTTTGAGATGATTTACAGCACTTAAAGGTATGTTATGAGCTCTCTAAATTGGTGGGACAGCTAGCCATTGCCCCAGAATGGAAGGATTAAATAACTTAGAATGGTAAAGTATGAGCTGAATTTTTGGATACACAAAGTTAAGAACTGGCTTTTATTAAGGAACTCTTGTCATGTTATAAAACAAACACAGCATGTAAAGAGGAAAAGAAAACAGAAGAAATGCAATAGAGAAAGATAAAATAAGGGTAAAGTGCACCAAAACAATGCTTTTAAACATTATGTGAACTGAATCTATAACTAGTATGTCCCCTTACAAACTCTACTAGAGATCAAAGCTGCAACATACTGTGTAGCAGCAATGATGTGTGGATAGCAATTGAATGCTTCCATGGATTTCAGAGGGGCAAAAATATGTATGACTATGTTTAACGCATTTTACAGATCATAGAACAGAATCATAGAATCACAGAATCACAGAACGCTTTTGGTTGAGGCCAGCTATTAAAAGATCATCTCATCCAACCCTCGTCATGGATGGTAAATCCCATCAAACATTTGAACTGGATGCATGATTTCTTTTCTAGATTCTTCATTAGCTAAGGTCATTATATAAACAAGTGCGTGTCACCATCTACTAGCAGAATATGGAACTCAAATGACAAATTTAAGAGTCTCCTCCTGAGCTAGTGTAATGGAGGGGTAATTAATTGATTGCAAGATGCCATTTTTCAAAAGTAATATTGCTTATTTCTCTGGATGATCTGTGTGTCCCTTCCAGGGCTCCTCATCTTGGCAGGTGTAGGCAGGATGTCTTACAATGTGCAGTTTTAGCACAATGTCACGCTGGCTATACAGGCTGATCGTGTGGAGGCATTTAGAACCTGTTCCTGGTAAAGCTGAGGCAGTGTAGTTTCCAGGCAAACAAACTCAAAACATCAGAGTTTGTTACTTTGTGGCAGAGCTAGCTTATAGCTTAGCACAGCATAATACTGGAGAAGGCAATGGCAGAATCACTGCCAGAATCAGAGAGCACGATGAGCAGGAACAATGGCAGCAG
>WBNM01004066.1:1605-28961 GCA_013399055.1 Ramphastos sulfuratus | reverse complement strand
TTGGCTTGAGCCCAGCTCTGCAGTGTGTCCAAGTCCCTCTGGATGGATTCCTTCTCTGCAGGCTGTCAGCCACACCACACAGCTTGGTGTTGCTGGCAAACTTGCTGAGGGTGCACTCGCTGCCACTGTTGCCAGTGAAGATGTTTCTTGTTCCTGTCTTCCCATCCAGCTCTGAGTCACTGAATAGTCTCTGGGCTGCAGCTCAAGGTGCTCATAGTTATCATCAGATGCTTGTTACTTCCCTTGGATTGAATCCTGGTGACTTGCAGCTGAGACCTACCTTGACTGCCCTCAGCCCCAGCAGCAGGCTTGGTTTGAAACCCCCCAAGGATGTTGTTTCTGTTTTTCAACCTCTTCCTGTATCCCTCCTCAGATGTCTTCCCCAGCTCTCTCCACCCCATCACAAAAGATGCTGTCGCTGAGGAATGTTGGATGGATACACAGGCTCGAGGTGCCACAGCTTTGGGATTTGAGCTGGATATGAAGAGGAAGAGGCATGGGAAGGGGAATGCTGATTTTAGGGGGCACCCAGGCTTTGCATTACCTGTGTTAAATGCACTCACCAGGCAGAGAGGTTTGTGAGTGCAGGGAGGGGGCTCAGAAAGCTTCTCAGGTATTTCCAGCAAGCTTCTCAGATGTGCATTGCTCAAAGGTGGTGTCCCAGGCATGCACTTCATTAGTGCTCAGGGAGAAGCATTCAGGGAGTAGTGGTGGTGAATGGTGCCACATTCAGTTGGNAGACCTCATTGCTGTCTACAGCTACCTGAAAAGAGGTTGTAGCCAGGTGGGGTTGGGCTCTTCTGCCAGGCACCCCATGACAAAAGGAACGGACACAGTCTCAAGTTGTGCCAGGGGAGGTCTAGGCTGGATGTTAGGAGGAAGTTGTTGCCAGAGAGAGTGATGGGCATTGGAATGGGCTGCCCAGGAAGGTGGTGGAGTCCTTTTCCCTGGAAGTGTTTAAGAAAGAGCCTGGATGTGGCACTTAGTGCCATGGTCTGGTTGATTAGAAGATGTTGAGTGATAGTTTAGACTCGATGCTCTCAAAGGTCTTTTCCCACCTGATTAATTCAGTGATTCTGTAATCAATCAGCATCCCTCTGGGTTTCTTCTCCTTGGGGCTGCTCTGTTGTGTCTGTTGGTGCTGCTCTTTTTGGGTTGTAGCATGTGAATGAGGACTTGATTTGCACAGACTAGCAGCAGGCGAAGGAGTTTGGTCTTGCAATAGGCTGAGCCATCTGGGCTGTTTTCTCTAAAGTGCTCAAGTGGGTGTTTGAAGTTGTAGGTCCTAAAGAAGCCAGTGGTGGTAAGGCTAAGGCTTTGCTGAAGTCTGCTCTGAATATCTGCATGCTTTCCTAGATGAAGGTTAAGTTGTCCCCTTGGCTCCTGTTGGTGCTTGGGGATATGGTTTAGGGGTGAATTTTGTAGAGTAGGGTTTAGCAGTTGGACTTGATGATCCCAAGGGCCTTTTCCAACCTGAATGATTCTGTGACTCTTTGCTCTTACCTCTGACCTGGAGCACTCCTTACCTCAGACAGGACCTCTGTGCTTCAGCTTGACACGGGTGCTATCTTTCACCTTTTTCTTCTATCTTTCCTCTTTCCTCTGCCTCCGTATTCTTTGATGGAACTCAACTCTGCCGCAGTCAACTCCTTGTCATCCTACTGAGCAGCCTGGTCTAGCAGGAGATGTGTCTGCCTGTGGCAGTGGGGGTTGAAACCAAATGATCTTTAAGGCCCCTTCCAACCCAAACCATTCTATGATTCCACGATTCTTGCTTTTGCTGAAGCAATGTTGCAAAGGGTTTCTTTGCAGAAGGTGCTTGCTAGGGAGGGAAAGGCTGTGAAAAGAAGATGTATAGGCAAGAATTCAGTGGGGGAATGTTGGTGTGAGGTAGAAGATAAATTCCCTTTAGGGAATCAGCAGGTAAACTGGCATTGAAAACTTAGTGCCCAGGTCTCAGGGCACACTTCTGATGTCTCAGGGCTTCTGACTGGAGCAAGCTGTTGTAAGTTTGGTGTGGTCGGCTGGGGAGGACACAGCCTGTAGTGGAAAGCACCTGGCAGCAGAACTGCCCTTTGCAGCCTCAGTGAGAATTGCATGCCCTGAATTAGTCACCCTGGGGACACCTCTGCAATGTGTGCTGTGGGCAGGCCCTTCTGATGCTCCATGGCATTGCTGACAAAGGGGTGAAGAAGGACTGTACTTATTTTTCCCCAGAGTTCAGCTGGAGGTGACCTATATTCCAGGGAGATGGTTCTTCACCTCTCTTAATGAGTAAGTGTGTGCTGTGCTGGTTCCTGCAGTAACAGCTGTCACTACTGGGAGGGAGAGAAGCTGTTTGTGAAGGCAGTGGAGCTGTGCAAATTGTTCAGAGAGGAGGGAAGGCACGGGCAGGGAGCTGAGCTTACAGCAGGAGCCAGGAGAATTCCCTCGCCTCAAGGCGTGCTTCTGATTTTAGCGTTTCTTGCACTTCTGGGTAGTGTTTGATTAATGCTTCCAGTCCTGGTGACTGGCAGCAAAACATCCAGCTGGGCAGAATATCAGTGCTGTGATGATGAGGAAGGTGAGACTGACTGTTGTGTTTGTTGCAGGGTGCTGGGTCATGAGCAGTATTTATGGCTAAGACCCTCAAATGCTGGCACATGAGGTGGGAAGGGGCTGTTGTGACCTCTTTTTCATACTGACACAGGATTTCTCTGCATGAAGTCTGGTTTGAATCTAACAGCAGCCATAGATTTCCTCCTTCTCTGTCATTCCCTGTATGTCTGCAGTTGTGTACTGGCCATATGGCAGCTCCAGCAGTTGCTTGGCAGGCAGTGGAATGCTACAAGGACACTTCTACTTCTCTGCCAAATGACTTCACCCTCTGCAGTTTGTGGCTTGGATGCCAGTGGCCTGTAGATCACCTTTAAATTGATGATCAGGCTCCTGGTGTCCTTTGGTCTTTCCTCAAACACTGGACCTCAACCAGAGTGAGACTATCCCTGCCTCCATCAACATCAGCTGTGCAGAGGAGGAGGATGGAACAGAGTCTTGTGAGTAAACCCATATGAAGCAGCATGAATGAGATCTAGATGCCACTGGAGTTAGTGGTGATGATCCCATTCACCTCCCTGCCACAGGAAGCTTAGCCCCTCCCCAGTGAAGAGCTTTTCCCCCTTGTGAATGTAAGGAGGATTGATGGACCCTTTTGTTCCCAGCTGGCATTTTTGCCCATTGTTGAAGTCTGGTGTACATTAACCATGGCATGGGTAGGTTTTGCCTGACCAAAACACAAGGATTGAGACTGCTGGGTAGTCAATTTGGGAAGTTCTTGCAGCTGGACCTAAGTGTTGGGTATCAGCACTCAGAAGTAACACAGAAAATCAGCATGAGTTTTGAGGACTGTCCCTGGCACCTTCCCAGAGTGCAGGGAGAGCTGGGGACATGCTTTCCTTGTCAGAAGGCTGTTAGAGTTCTTGCTTTACTCTCTCTTTATTCTTTAAAATGGACAAAGCTCCTTCTCTGCTGCACTTGGTGAGGTCTGGGTGGGGGCCAGGTCCTCCTGTGCATGGCAGAGGCTCAGCGATGCTCGTCGCCTGGATACAAGGCAACCCTGTGCCCCAGCCCTCCCCCACCTCTAAAACAGAGAGGTGGGGGAACGAAGCCTGGAGCACTTGGAGGCAGGAGCTTTAAGTCCACCTGATGCAGCTTGTAAGCTCCCTTTTTACTTTCTCTGGCTGTTGTTATTTATCACCGTTATTGATAGGAGCAAAGCACAGCCCAGCTGCTGGGTGCAGAGATCTGAGGGCTCCCGCAGGGCCACATGCTTCAGGCTGCTCAGAAAACCAGCCACAGTGCTGTCTGCTGGGCAAGCATTTTACTCCACAGCCTTCTTCTGAGTCTCCTCCTGCTGCTGCTGCTGCTCACAGCACAAGTGCTGACAAGTAGCCTTCCTGGCAGCACAGCATCAGAGCTCAGGAGCTGCCTTCCTGCCAGCTGAGAGCCCTGGAGAGCACTCTGAAGAAGGCAGTGACTGCTGAATATTTAAAACCAAGTGTTTGCCTCTTAAACATGGAAATGCTCTTTGCATGTGGTCCACACTGCTGCTCTGTGACAGCAGCTGGCCCCATCGTGCGTTATTCCTGTGCTGCCTGCACTGCATGCAGGGACTTGCTCCTTTCACAGAGTGACAGGGATTGGAAGGGACATCTGGAGATCATCCAGTCCAACCCTTTTGCCAGGGCAGGTTCACTTAGAGCAGGCTGTATCCAGGTGGGTTTCAGCATGACTCCAGAGATGGAGACTCCACCAGCAATCCAGGCATCTTGGACTAGTGCTTTACCAACAACCAAGTAAAGGAGTTTCCTCTTCATGTTTAGATGGAACTTCCCTTGTTCAAGTTCACAGGCTCACAGGATGTCAGGGGTTGGAAGGGACCCAAAATGGTCCTTGAGTCGAACCCCCCTGCCAGAGCAGGACCATACAATCTAGCTCAGGTCACACAGGAACACATCCAGACAGGCCTTGAAAGTCTCCTGAGAAGGAGACTCCACAACCTTCCTGGGCAGCCTGTGCCAGTGCTCTGGGACCCNCAATTTGGTGTCAGCAGCAAACTTGCTGAGCAGACTCTGTCTGTCTGTGCCCTCATCAATGTTGTTGATGAAGATATTAAACAGCACCGGACCCAGTACTTACCCTGGGGGACTCCACTGGACCTGGCACTATTGATCACCACTCTTTGAACTCTATCTTGTAACCAGCTCCTTTTCCTGTTACTGGGCACCACTGGAAACAGACTGGTCCCACCCTTCTGACACCCACTCTTTAAGTATTTAGAAGCATTGATGAGATTCCCTCAGTCTTCTCTTCTCCAAGCTCTAAAGCCCCAGGTGCCTCAGCCTTTCTTCATCAGAGAGTTCCCTAATCATCTTCATAGCCCTTTGCTGTACCTTCTCAAGCAGTTCCCTGTCCTTCTTGAACTGGGAAGCCCAGAACTGGACTCAGTACTGCAGATGAGGCCTCATTCTTAGCAGAACCCTTTGTTGTACAGCACATATGGGAGTATGTGGGAGAGGGACTATTTTCAAGGGCTTGGACAAGAAGCAATGGCTTTGAGTTGGAAGAGGGGAGATTGAGACTGGAAATTAGGAAGAAATCCTTTCCAGTGAGGGTGGTGAGACACTGCACAGGTTGCCCAGGGAGGTTGTGGATGTCCCTCCCTGGAGGTGTTCAAGACCAGGTTGGATGAGGCCTTGAGCAGCCTGAGCTAGTGGAAGGTGTCCCTGCCCATGGCAGGGGGTTGGAACTGCGTGATCTATAAAGTTCCTTACAACTCAAATCATTCAAGACTGGAATCAGGGCTCTGGACAACCTGATCTAGTGGAGAATGTCCCTGCTTTCTGCAGGGTCATTGGACTAGATGACCTTTGGAGGTGACTTCCAACCCAACCCATGCTATGATTCTATATCTATGGACTCTACTGACTAGGATCAGTCAAAAGTGCTTTCTAAGCTCCTTTAAACTTGGGCTGGTTCATATTGTGGTGCTGTGGCTCTGGCTGCCAGTGGCTGCAGAGCACCTTGCTGTCTCAAACAGCACTTGGGATCTGTGCCCGTTGAGCCCCAGTAAAGTCATGGTAATTAACCTCCAGATTGGGCTGGTATATGGATGGGTAATAATGAACCAGGGGCCTCTTGTTGCAAGGTCCTTGTACGTTTGCACTGCAGAAATGCTGTCTGCTGTAAGAACACCTACATTTAGCTTTATTATAAGACAAAGGAGTGTAATGCAGCAATGGGCACCTGAGCATGACCACATCAAAGGCAATGACCTTTATACCAACCTTACTAGGCACTGGGTCTCTTTTCAGCTGAACAGCAAAGTAAAGCTCTAAGGGTGAGTTGGGCAGCAGCACACAAAAAGGCAAAGAGATTTCAAGGGGTTACAAAATGCCATCTCTGGCCTCCTGCTTTCAGCTTCTGTGGTACAAAAAAACGTGCAGTTCAAACCTTTTCCTGTTGTTTTTGGTTGTGCTGAGGACAAAAAGGGAAAAGCTGGCACGAGCCAATTCCTTCAGGTGAGAGCTTTCTGCCACCTACCTTGCCAGTAGAGATTTGAGTTTTGTACAGCCCCAGGTAAAAGGAACTGGCTATCCAACCCAGCCACAGAACATCCTTGCTGGGTGGCTAATAATGAAGGAAAGATGAAGAGCTCTCCTAGAAACTGTTCACTGTTCTTGGCTGATTCCCTCCTGCTCTCCTTTTTCATACCCTTGTCAGCCTGCTGGCAAGAGGCTGAGGCAGCAGCAGCCAGACAGATAAAAGAGTGAGCAGCCAGAAGTCTCAATCAGCTCAGATTCTCTCCAGCACTTGTGGACCTTCCTTCCAGTCCCAGTGAAACCATGGAGGCAGCTCCTGGCTGTGTGTTCTTCCTTGTTTTGTAGCCACTTCTTTCCAACACTCTGATTTTCAAATGCAATTTTACAAGTGTTAGTTTCAGTGACTGTGCCTTCTGTGCTTCCTATCCCTGGCTTTCCTGGACAGTAACCTCCCCACAGAACTCCAGAACCTCGAGAGGAAAAATGAAGGGGCAAATGCTTTGAAAATCTTATTTTGAGTGGAGCTGCATTCTTAAGCCTGCATGCCTGGTGAAAGCAAAGAAAACAAACACCACCTTCAACATGATGAAAAATAAATCCCTCTGAGTCTTCAGCATCCTGCCTGACTCACTAATTCCCCAGGGCAGAAAACCAAGCAAGGGAAAAAAAAAAAAAAAGTTTGTTTCCACAAAGCGAAGCCAAAACACATCCAATTCTGATTGAAAATGACTCCTGGGAGACAGCTCTTCTTTAATCTAACATGGAGGCAGCTATGGCTGGCCTGACAAATCCACAAATAGGTTTTTTCTTTTTTTTCTCTCCTGCTTCAGAGAAAGCACCTGTTCCTTTCATTGGGGCTCCTGCTGGGGCTGGAGCTGCCTCAAAGCATGCAAGGATCAGCAACTGCCAGTGCCAGGGCACGGGGAGGATTTTGATGTGCCAGTCAGATTTTTACAGAATCCCAGAATCTCAGCATGGTGGGGGTTGGAAGGGGCCTCTGGAGAGCAGCCAGTCCAACCCAGCCCTGCTAAAGCAGGGGCACCTGCAGCAGCTTGCCCAGGATCAAAAAGACCAGGTGGAGTTGGAATCTCTCCAGACAAGGAGACCACAGCTTCTCTGGGCAGCCTGCTCCAGGGCTCCAGCACCCTCACAACAAAGAAGTTTCTTCTCATGTTCAGAGGGAATCTGAACGTGGGTTTTATTTTGTGCCCACTGCCCCTTGTCCTGTCACTGGGAACCACTGACAAGAGCCTGGCCCCATCCTCTTGCCTCCCACCCTTTAGCTGTTGCTGAGCATTGCTCAGATCCCCTCTCAGGCTGCTCTTCTCCAGGCTTAACAGCCTCAGGGCTCTCAGCCTTTCCTCCTCACAGAGCTGCCCCAGGCCCCTCAGCATCTTTGTAGTCTCAGCTGGACTCTCCAGAATTTTCCTGTCTCTCTTGAACTGATGGGCCCAGAACTGCCCCCAGTACTCTGGCTGTGACCTCACTAAGTGCAGAGCACAGCCCCTTTCACAAGTGCAGCTCTTCACATGGCTGCTACAAGCAGCACCTTCATCCCTGCCTGCCTGGGCTGTCCCACTACTACTTTTCTGGTGCTTTCTGTTGCTTCATGATGTCCCTGGCCAAGACTTCAGCACCCTAATGTACCAAAGGAGGTAGTTGAGGCCCCGTCCCTGGTGAGGCTTGACAGGGCTCTGGGCAACTTTTTCTAGCTGAATGCCCCAGCTTACTGCAGAGGGGGTTGATCTACATGACCTTTGGAGGTCCCTTCCAACCCAGACCATTCTATGATTGTACAATCAGTTAGCTCCTGCCTTCTCTACTGCACTTATATCTACTCAACTCCACCAGTTTGTTGGAAATTCTCCACTTATGGTGGGATAAAAGAGCAGAGGTTGAGATGTGTGGCTGGCAAATGACCCATGGCTGGAAGCAGCTTCTTTAGACATGTAAATGAAGTGTTGGTACAGAGCTCAGGGCTCTGCCCAGAAAGACAGTAGAGACTGTGCTATTAGCCCTGCTCTGCTGATGGCAGACCCTCTTGCTGTCCTCATTCCCAGATGAAATGGTTTGTTGATAATGTCCGAGTTGGCAATATGGCAGCTCAGTGTGGCATAATGCTCTTAAGGAGGCTAACTGGGGTTGGTGCTGTAATCTTGCTTGCTCTTTGGTTTGCTATTTGAAGGTGACTGACCTTACTGTATGATACCATCTGATACAATAGATATAGAATCATAGAATGGTTTGGATTGGAAGGGACCTCCAAAGGCCATCCAGTCCAACCCCCCAGCCATCAGCAGGGGCATCCTCTACTAGATCAGGTTGCCCAGAGCCCTGATTGTCAAGCTTCACCTTGAGTATCTCCAGGGATGGGGCCTCAACTATCTCACTGTGCAACCTGTTGCATGTAAAGAGCTTGTTCCTAACATCTCTGAATCTCCTCTAGTTTCAAACCATTGCCCTCACCCCGTTCCTGCAGGCCTTTGCAAACAGTCCCTCTGCAGACCCCTGCCGGTACTGGCAGGCTGTTAAGTCTCCCTGGAGCCTTCTCTTCTTTAGGCTGAACACCCCCAGCTCCCTCACCCTGTCCTTCTAGCAGAGGTTCTCCAGCCCTTTGTTCATCTTTGTGACCCTCCTCTGAACCTGCTCCATCAGGTCCATGTCCTTCTTGTGTTGAGGGCTCCAGAGCTGGACACAGCACTCCAGGTCAGGTCTCACCAGAGCAGAGTAAAGTGGCAGAATCACCTCTCTTGAGCTGCTGGCCAGGCTGCTTTGGATGTTTCCACTTTGATATGGTGCAGAGGTATCTGGGCAGGCTCAATCAATGAGCCAAGGCCAATGGGATGAGGCCAAGGCCAAGTGCAGGGCCCTGCTCTTGGGTGACAACAACCCTGTGAATGCTCTAGGCTTGAGGCAGAGTGGCTGGAAAGTGCCCAGTGTTAAAGGGGGTGTTGGTTGACAGCTGGTTGAAGATGAGCCAGTGTGTGCCAGAACCAGCATTCTGGCTTGGATCAGCAATAGTGTGGCCAGAGGTATCAGGACAGGACCTTTATACTGGGCACTGGTGAGGCATGTGGCCTCACATACTGGGGTCATTTTTGGGGTCCTCATTCCAAGTGAAGATTTGCAGAAGAGCAACAAAGCAGTTGAAGGGTCTGGAGAGCAGGTCATGTGAGGAGAGACTGAGGGCACTGGGGTTGTTCAGCTGGAGAAAAGGAGGTTGAGGAGAGATCTCATTGCTCTCTACAACTCTGTGAAAGGAGACTGGAGTGAGGTGGGGATTGGTCTCCTCTCCCAAAGAAGGAGTGATAGAATGAGAGGAAATGGCCTCAGGTTGCACTAGAGGAGGTTTAGGTTGGACATTAGAAGAAATTTCTTCACTGAGGGGCTTCTCAAGACCAGAAGCAGGCTGCCCAGGGAAATGGCTCAATCCCCATGCCTAGAGGTGTTTACAAGAGGCAGAGATGTGGTGCTGAGGGACATGGCTTAGCACCAGCCTGGGTAGAGTTAGAGAACTGTTGGACCCAGTGATCTTCAAGATCTCTTCCAACCCCAACAGTTCAGTGGTTCCATGTGCAGCTTTTAAGGGCTTGATGTGTGTCTCCTGTGGCTGGGCTCACTCTGTCTGTCAGGCTGCCTGGGCTATGTGCAGCTGATGGGAGAGCCTTTACAGGGGGCATTGGGAGTTGGAGACAGCTGGGCTGCTGAGTGTCTAACCCTGGAGAGGAATCCCACCATTTCATCTTCTGCCAACATGTGCCTCAGAACTGCTAGTAACATTAATTGTGGAGATGCTCCTGTGAGCACCCTGGAAGCCCTAATTAGGCTTAGTGGAAGATGCATGGGGATGGGAACAGGACACCACACAACCAAGTTTCCATTTCCAAGGTTAAATCTTCAGGAGCTCCTTCTTAGACATCTCCACCATCACACTTATGCAAAAGCAAAACACTTTGTCCTGCCCTTCTTTTTCCCCCCAATTATGGCCACCTTTGTGCTCTTTTTGCTTAAGTTAAAGAGCCAGCAGCACTGTGGCAGTGACCTCAGTTCCCTTTGCTAATGTGATTATGCTACCTCTCCTCTCTGCACAGTTCACCTCAGCACCAGGCTTTATTAGCAACCCATTTGCTGTCCCTTTTATTGTCCTTCTAATGAAGGACAGCAGAGTCACTTAAGAGGGGAGGGAAGGATTTAGCTTTGTTCTGAAGAGAGGCATCTTGTGATCCAGAGCTGCTGGCCTGTGCTCTTGAGTGGGTCGTGTAATGCCCGAGGTCTGAAAAGTTCCTGTCACTGTGCTGTTGTTTGAAGCTGTAAAGACAAAGTTGACCTTCTTCTTGTAGAAGACCTTCCTCTTGCTTGCACGCCTCAGCTGTCCTCAGTGTTTTGAAATCCAGCATTGCTGTAGAGGCTGCAAAAGACACAGGTTGTCTCCTTACCCTGCTGTTGTGTACGATGGCATGTCCCCTCCAGACGCCTCTGCCCAGCAGGTCACTGTCCTCATGGAAATTGTCTTTTCAGCACTCTCTTGGAAACTGGCGAGTCTTCCTAAGAGCTCTGAGCTCACCTTAGGTTCATAGATTCATAGATTTACTGGCTTGGGTTGGAAGGGACCTTGAAGATCATCTAGTTCCAACTGGGCACCTCCCACTAGCCCAGGTTGCTCAAGGCCTCGTCCAACCTAGTCTTGAATTCTTGCAGGGAGAGAGCATCTACACCTCCCTGGGCAACCTGTTCTAGTGTCTCACCACCCTCACTGGAAAGAATTTCTCCCTAATCTCTAGTCTCACTCTCCACTTTTCCAGCTCAAAGCCATTCCCCCTTGTCCTATCACTACAAACCCTTGTCAAAAGTCCCTCCACAGCTTTCCTGTACCCTGCTTCAAGTACTGGAAGGCTGCTCTAAGGTCTCCCCAAAGACTTTCCTTCTCTAGGCTGAACAGACCCAACTCTCTCAGCCTGTTTCCATAGAAGAGGTGTTCCATCCCTCTGGTTATCCTTCTGACCCTCCTCTGGACCCAGTCCAGCAGTTCCATGTCCTTTTCGATGTCCCAGGCAGGGGTTGCTTTGTTGTGGTCCACTCCCTTTGCCACAGTCATACATAAGGCTCTCAGGTGGGAAAAAAGTGTATTTTCCCCCCCTAGATGATCTGTTTCACAGTTATGGGCCTGCCTGTTCGTCTGAACACCTCTTAAGTGCTCTGCAAGTGCAGCCCCACTGACTCCTGCTTAGTCGTGTCCTTATTGCTCACATCCTGTATCTCCTGGGTGGTTGTTGGTCGGAGGGACTGGTGAGGCGACTCTGGGGATGGGCCAAATCCCTCACCTCCAGAGCTGGGTGGGAAGTCAGTTTCTGCATACATTTACCCAGAGAATGAGCTGGGGGGATCTTGATATAGTAATCTATTAGTTTTTTTCCCTCTTGATGTTTCTGGTTGTCCAACTGTGCCATCACAAGTGCCTGGTTCATTTTGCGGTGCTTACAGAATCCCTTCAGCCTTCAGCTTAATGCTGCTTGCTTGATTTAATGTGTGAAGCAATGCTTTCACGGGTCACAGCTACATGGACCTCTTCTCCTTCCCCTGGTCCCTTTTGTTTGCTTGGTTCTGTTCATGGCTGTGTGGTTTTTAATGGCTGTGTAAACCTCAGCGTGCCCAGATTTAAACTTGGGGGCACACACAGAGAAAGGCTTTTGGTGGTGCTTTGCTTTGGGATTTGGAGCAGGCTGCATTGGTTTGAGAGTTCTTGCTGGATGTTGTTTAAAGAGGATGGGATGGCTGCTTAAGGAGACCTCGTTCTGTACTGTGCAGGGTGGCTAAGTTACCTCTTAGCTGCATAGTTAAAGCGGAGAAATCCCCTAACTGCAGTATAACTTGCTCCAGTTTAGGGAGTGGGAAGTGGATTTTTATTCTGGTGTATCTACAGTTAGATCAGTTATCAAACAGCACGGGTAGATCACCTCTAAAAAAGGACAAAGCCCCTGCAGGTAGAGAAGAAAAGAAGCTGATGCTGCTGTACTCCTGATGTCTTATTTCGTTTTGGCTAGAGAAATGTGGCCAGCAGCTGCCTCTCTCTCTCCAGTGAGCCCATGGTCGGTTTGTGTGGTTGGGAAGATGAAGCACAGACTGAGTGAAGCTGTTGTCAAGCCCAGGGAGGTTCAGCACTTGGCCCCAGGAGAGCTCCCCTGGTTTTCTAAGGTGCTGCAGCTAGGCTGTAAAATGAGCTCCAGGCAAAGCTCGGGAGGTAACCTCAAGTGCTACCTTTAGCAAAGAGTCCAACTTCCAGCAGGTAAATACCAGTAAAGGCTGAGGGGGAGAAAATTCATCAGCATCCAGAGCACTTCCAGAGTTAAATTTGCTGTCTCAGTTCAGAGTCCCTGTGATGCCCTGTCAGTGCCTGCCAGCTCTCCCCTGCGTGTATGATTGATGGTGCTCCAGGTTTGGCTCCAGGCTATACCCAGTCTGCTGGCAAGTGGTGCTGCTGGTGAAGTTTCCACTGTTTCATGTGGCATTTAGATTGCAGCAGAGCTAAAAGCCTGAACCACTTCACAGGGGATATCATCCTCCCACCAGAGCTTGCAGCCTTGAAACAGAGCCTGCCTGGAGAGACTCTTCAGCACTCTATTAAATATCCTTGTGGATAAATGGTTTCTTCAATTGAGACATTTCTGATAGGCATCCTGGGTAGGATCAACACAAAGCTGTGTCTGCATTACATGGTTTGACCTGCTTTAACCCCTGCCAGGCCCCTCAGCATCTTCATAGCTTCTGCTCAACTCCCTTCAGTAGCTCTCTGTCTCTCCCGAACTGAGGAAGCCAGAACTCCAGATGTGTGCTCCCTAGGCTACAGTAGAGGGGGAGAAGAACTTCATTTGACCTGCTGGCCACACTCTTCTTCATGCACCCTAGGATCCCATTGGCCTTCTTGGCTATGAGGGCACATTGCTGGCTCATGGTGAACTTGTGCACCACCACTCTGAGGTCCTTCTCCACTGAGCTGCTTCCCAGCAGTTCAGCTCCTCACCTGTCCTGGGGTGCAGGAGGTGATTCACTCCAGGTGCAGGACCCTACATTTACCCTGGCTGAATTTCATGGGCTTCTTGTCCACTCAGCTCTCCAGCCTGTCCAGGTCTCAGTGGCTGGCAGCAGGGTGTTAGCCACTCTCCCACTTCGGTATCACTTCCCAGAAGTGCTGCAGTGTGCCAGGCTGGCTCAATGGCAGCCAGGCTGCTGTGCTGGATGCTGGGAGCAGTGGCTGTGTTGCTATGGTGTCTCTGGATGCCAGCTCTCCGGCAGCTGAGCCGGCTCCCAGCAGCGCGTCCTAATTGCGGCTGTGCAGCAGCAAAAAAAAACCACTGGGAGATTTCCATAAAGGCTGTAATCAGAGCAGCATCCCTTGCTTTTTAATATCTGCTTGAATGGCTTCATTTGTAAGCTTATTACGACTTCAGAGGCAGAAGTTATTAGTGTGATCATTAGCAGCCTGTGTGGATAGCAAGGGAAAGCCACGGCATGTTCCGGAACAAGCCCCTTCTTAATGTCTGCACCATCAGCACTAAGCAGCCATGCTGCCTTTCCTATTTCCCTTGCCACCAGTCAGAACAACAGAGAAAGGGGAAGGGGGACAGTGAGCTGTGCACTGATGAAACAAGTTCAGATGGAGGGAAGATTAAGGTGCTGAGAGAGCAGCGAATTTAGCAGCATGCTGTGGCCTGGCGCGGTGCAGCAGCTGCTATCCGCTGGGAAGGCAAAAGCAGCTGGGAGCCAGCCTGCACCTCTTGGCTCCTGCCTCACTTACTCTACTCCTGTCATCTACCTATGAGTTGTGCTGGGGGTCTTTGCCTGGAGCCTGGCTGGTGCTGCAGTGCTTCAGTTCAACATCTTCTGGAGGAAGAGAGAGCTTTGAGGAGCATGTGTGCCAAGGTCATGGGATTTAGTAACTCCACCTGGTCTTAGAATCACAGAATGGTTTAGGTTGGAAGGGACCTCAAAGGTCATCCAGTTCCAATCTCCTGCCATAGGCAGGGACACCTCCCACTAGAANGACCTGCTGGAAAATAGCTCCATGGAGAAGGACCTGGGAATGCTAATGGATAACAAGTTCACCATGAGCCAGCAATGTGTCCTCGTGGCCAAGAAGGTCAATGATCTCCTGGGGTCAAGAGTGTGGCCAGCAGGTTAAAGGGAAGTTCTCCTTCTCCTTTACTCTGCCCTGCTGAGACCACATCTGGAGTATTGTGTCCAGTTCTGTGTTCCCCAGCTCAAGAGACAGGGAACTACTGGAGAGAATCCAGCTGAGGGCCAGAAAGGTTATTAAGGGACCATACCATGAGAGGCTGAGAGCCCTGGGGCTGTTTAGCCTTGAGAAGGCTGAGAGGGGACCTTGTGTATAAATATCTAAAGGGTAGAAGTCAAAAGGAGGGAGATGGGCTCTTTTCACTGGTGGCCAGTGACAGGACAAGGGGCAGTGGGCACAAACTGGAGCCCAGGAGGTTCCATATCAATGTGAGGAGAAACTTCCTTACAGTGAGGGTGTTGAGCCCTGGAACAGGCTGCCCAGAGAGGCTGTGAAGTCTCCTTCTCTGGAGGGATTCCAAACTCACTTGGACACATTCCTGCACATCTTGATTGAGGTGAACCTTCTTTGACAGAGGGCTTGGACTAGATGATCTCTGGAGGTGCCTTCTAACCTCTACCATTCTGTGATTCTGTTCTGTGATGCCCAGGATCTGATCCATAAGGCCATTTCTCAGGGTTTCAGCAGTATTCTTTTCTGATTTGAAATCTGAAGGTTTTTTCCCAGCCTTTCCTTTTCCAGACTGACCACACCTGAATAAGCTCACTGGTTTGATTTTGCCATCTCTGTGGGCACTTAGCTTGAAGAGAGTTTATCCTTCAGTCTGGTGAAGTAGTGACTGCAGTCAAAGTTCTCTTTGGGCTTTCTTTCTTAAAAGCAACAAAAGCTTACTGATTCTCTCTCCCCCCTGCCCTGCCCCTAATTAAATGGTGTTAAAGGGTGGGCTTCTTTATCCCCACCTCCACCTGATGAAAAAGCCCTGAGAACAACAACAAAAAGCAGTTAACCTTCTGATCTGGAGCTCCATTCTACATTCAATCAGAGGATAAAAGCAGGGGCCTCACATTCCATGTGCCTTTGCTTTTCCTTGCTAAGGAGACCATCATCATCATCATCTTTTTGATGGGACAAGGCCCTGAGGTTCACAGTAATCTGTTTAGATTGCTTCCTCACTTCAAAATCAATCATTTGCCTCCTCTGCCTTGTTTCCTTGAAGCCTGCAAAGTATCTAAAAACTTCTTAAAGCACTGTGAAACCTGGTCTGAGGAGGACAAGGTTGCCACAGCAACAAGTGCCCTATCGTTCTGAGCTGTGTTCCTGCATCTTTCAAAACAACCCTGAATGCCACAAAGAGATGAGGCTCACAAAGCAAGGCTCTAGTGAGTCACAGAATCACAGAAACACTCAGGCTGGCAAAGCCCCTCAGGATCACCAAGACCACCCCAGAACCCTACTCTGCAAGGCTCACCCTAAACCATCTCCCCAAGCACCACATCCAAACCACTTTTAAACACATCCAGGGTTGATGACTCCACCTCCTCCCTGGGCAGCTCATTCCAATGCCTGAAAAGGGGCAGAAAAGAGCACTATGGAGCCAGCTGCTGCCCAGGTGGGATGTGTGGGGCTCAGGAGAAACATAGCAGGGCTTTACACCTTGTGGTAGATGCCCCAAGTATCTGGAGTGCCTTGTGAGCAGATGGGGGAGTCTCAGCACTGGAGAGTGAGGAATGACACTTGGCTTGTGGTGCAGCCACTAAGGAGGGTGATGCTGATTCCATCCTGAAGGAAAAGCTTTTTGGACATAGGAGGCTGAAGGTAGCTACCTTTCCTTCCTGTGGTCTGCTAAAGAGGCCTCTTCCTAGGAGAAGGCTGAGAGACCTGGGGCTGTTTAATCTTGAGGAGGCTGAGAGGGGTCCTGATCAATGTCTATAAATATCTGAGGGGTGGGTGTCAAGATGGAAAGTGCAAGGCCCAGTTATGCCTGGTGGTAGGGCAAGGAGCACTGGGTACAGGCTGGAACACAGGAGATTCCACCTCAACATGAGGGTGCTGAAGCCCTGGAACAGGCTGCCCAGAAAGGTTGTGGAGTCTCCTTCTCTGGAGACCTGTTGCAAGGAGGTGCCTGTCAAAGAGTGCAACTTGTCAGCCAGAAGTGATCTGCTTATCCATGGATTTGGATCTGGTCTTGGCATGGGCCGATGGGCAGAGGACTGTGATATGTCAGGAGATCCAACACATCCATTCCACTTTTAGCTTTGTTTTTTTGGGTTGGTTTTTTTTTTTTCATCCTCTGAATAGAATTAATGTTGTGGTATTAGTGCAAGTTATCTTTGGGTCATCTGGTTAGAAAGACAGATCAGTTCTGTATGGAAAGCACAGCTGAGAACTATAGCAGGACTTCTGTCTGTGAAACAGAGGAGCTGCAGACCATCAGATGTGTTGGTTCTCTCTGCAGTACCTTCTCTGCTGGGACAGCTGATGGCCAAAAAGCTGTGAGGAAGGGCTGAGGGAACTGGAATTTTTAGCCTTCAGAAGAGGAGGCTGAGGGGAGACCTCTTCACTCTCTGCAGCTCTCTCAAAGGAGGCTGGATCCAGGTGGGAGTCTGTCTCTTCTCACACACAACAAATGACAGGGCAAGAGAAAACAGCTTCAAGTTGTGTCAAGGGGGGTTCAGGTTGGATATTAGGAACAGCTTCTTCCCAGAAAGGGTTGTCAGGCACTGGAGCAGGCTGCCCAGGGAGGTGGTGGAGTCCCCATCCTGGAGGTATTTAAAAGAGGTGTGGACACGAGGAGACACTTCTTTAATGTGAGGTCCATGGAGCCCTAGAGCAGGCTGCCCAGAGAAGCTGTGGAGTCTCCTTCTCTGGAGACTTTCAAAGTGTCCCTGGATGCATTCCTGGGACACCTGTCCTAGGTCATTCTGCTCTGGTGAAGGGATTGGACTCAGTGATCTCCAGAGGTCCCTTCCAACCCCTAACATTGATTCTGTGATTCTGCAATTCTGCGATTCTGCGGTTCTGTGGTTCTGTGATGTGGTATTGAGGGATGTGGTCTAGTGGTAGCAGCTTAACAGTAGTGGTGGGATTGTGAGCTCTGGGTGAATGGTTGGCCTTGATGGTCTCAAAGGTCTCCTGCAGCCTCAACACTTCTCAACACTTAGCTGTTGAGCTTTGCTGGGGAAGAGGCCAATGCGACTGCTTTGTGTTTCTAACAGAGCCCTGTGCACATCTGCACCGCTTGAAATGGAGGGTTTGAGGGCTGGTGCTCTGCTGGCACTTCAAACACGTACCCTAACACTTTGGGAGCTTTTGGGGGCTGCCCTNTGAACTACCCTGGGTGATCCTGCTTTGGCAGGGAGGTTGGACTGGATGATCTCTGGAGGTCCCTTCCAACCTCTAAAGTTCTGTGATTCTGTGATTCAGGAGAGTAGGTGCTGCCCTGGGGTTTCTGAGTTCTCCTTTTGAGCGTCTGTGTTCATGGGGGATTTTGTCCCTGCAGGTGACCTCCCCTGTCCAATGCAGATGTTGTGCAGAGCTGCAGACTGTGAAGCGTGGGTGCCTAACTCTTCTCCTAGCACTTTTGTTGCAAACCTGATGGAATTTCTATGCAGCTTTAAGAGGGTCAGTCCAGCTCTCTTTTTCCTCCTGTGCGTGTGACTGGTGGGCTCTTATGCTCAGCCTTTTGGTGCCAGAAACAGATCTTCCTTAAGAACATAGAATGGTTTAGGTTGGAAATGACCTTTAAGACTGCCAAGTCCAACCATGAGCCCAGCACTGCCAGGTCACTGCCAAACCATGTCCCTCAGCACCGTGGCTTTTCCATTCCCCCAGGGATGGGGATCGCTCCAGGGCAGTTGGTTCAAGGGCTTGGCAAACCATTTGGGGAAGAAATTGTTCCTAATGTCCAACCTAAACCAAACGTGGCACAACTTGAGGCCGTTCCCTCAAGACCGACCTCCACTTGGCTCCATCCTTCTTTTAGGGAGTTGTAGAGAGTGAAGTCTCCCCTCAGCCTCCTTTTCTCTAGGCTAAACCTCCCCAGAAAGACAGACAAGAGTCATGAAGGGATGTGGCCCAGTTGTCCCCAAGGCTGTGCTTGGGCAGGAAACAGAGGGTGGTTTTCACAGCAGCTCAGATTCATTTAAACACCATCCCAAGGCTCATATGATTTTAGTGCTCTGAAACCCCATCAGACGGTTGTTTGAAGGTATAAGGTGCCCCTGAGGGCTTTGTTCACTCAACTGTACTGAGGAATTAAATGCTCTCAGGCAGTGCAGCCACCTCATTTGCTTCAGCCTTGCTAGAGGACGCATGCATCGCTGGTAAATGGTCCCACATTACAGTGGCATTAGCATTTTAATGCAGCTAAAGAGGAGGGAGATTGACTGTAATTTAGTATCTAGTTGCATGGCCTTGTGCAGGTCCTCCCCGGTCCCTGCTCTCTGCAGGGGACAATTACTGCTACAGGAGGGGCACTTTGGAGTCTAATGGGATTTAGGACAGGGAATTTGGCTGTGTCATAGCAATGGCTCTGCTCCAGGAGCTCCAGGGCCATTAGTCAGTTGTGGGGAGCAGTGGTTGCAGGATGATGCGTGGGGCTCGCTCAGGAGCAGCTCACCTTTCTCTGTTTACTCCAGCGATACTAACCTGAGCAGCCTTCTGCAGGAGTCACAGAATCATAGAGGTGTCGAGGTTGGAAGAGACCTTTGAGATCAGTAAGTCCAACTGCTGCCCTGAAGCTCACAATCTCATGACTGCTAACCCCCTACCGCTAATCCCTCCACACCACGTCCACGTGGCTGTTAAGTACCTCCAGGGATGGTCACTCCACCACTTCCCAATGCTTGAGAACCCTTTTTGGGAAGAGATGTTTCTCCTCACACCCCCCCCACCACCACGAAATCATTGAGGTCCAGCAGGACATGGCTTCTGTGCTTAATGGCTTGAAGCCCAGGTGGAGAGCAGTGACAAGTGATGTCCTTCAGGGGTTCATATTGGGACCTGTACTGTTCAATATTTTGATCAATGATATAAACAGGGAGATTGAGTGCACCATCAACACGATTGCAGATGACACCAAGCTGAGTGGTGCTCTCCAGCTGGGCAAGTTGGAGAGGTGTGCCCAGGTGAGCCTCATGAGGTTCAACAAGAGCAAGTGCAGAGTTCTGCACCTGGGCCAGAGCAATCCTCACTATCAGTACAGCCTGCAGGACGATGAGAGTGAGAGCAGCCCTGCAGAAAAGGACTTGGGGGTGCTGATGGATGAGAAGCTGGACATGAGCAGGCAGTGTGAGCTTCCAGCCCAGAAGGCCAATGGCAACTGTGGCCAGCATATCCAAAGAGGTGATTCTGCCACTCTGCTCTGCTCTGGTGAGACCTCACCTGGAGTACTGCATCCAACTGTGGAGCCGTCAACACAGGAAGGACATGGACATGATGGAGTGGGTCCAGAGGAGGGACGGGAAAATGATCAGGGAGTTGGAGCACCTCTGCTATGAGGACAGGCTGAGGGAGCTGGGGAAGTTCAGCCTAGAGAAGAGAAGGCTCCAGGTAGACCTAACAGCAGCCTGACAGTAGCTGAAGTGGGCTACAAGAAGACTGCAGAGAAACTGTTTGCAAGGACCTGCAGGGATAGATGAGGGCAGTGGTTTGAAATGAGGGAAGAGCAGATTTAGGGTGGACATTAGGAACAAATTCTGCATCTTGAGGGTGCTGGAACACTGCAACAGGCTACCCAGTGAGGATATTATATACCCTGGATATTCAAGGTGAGGCTTGACAGGGCTCTGGGCAACCTGATCTAGTGGAAGATGTCACTGCTGACTACAGGGGGACTAGATGAGCTTTGGAGGTGCCTTCCAACCAAGACCATTCTATGATTGATTCTGTGATTCTGTCTTCAGCTTCTCTGGCTGAACAGATGGGCTGGCATGTGTTTGAGTTTCTCTAGATCCTGAAAATTGTGGTGGGCAAAGGGGACTGGCAGCAGCTAGAGGCACCTGTGGAGCAGGGCAGCTGCAAGGCATGCACCTGGTGGCCTGGCTGTGCTAGTGAACTAACCTGCAGCACCGCGGCTTGGCCCCGGACTTGGGAGTTAGGCTTCTCTGGTTCTATGCTGAAGTCTGGGTTTCTCCCAGAGACAGGCCTTGCTTCTCCAGTACTCTTCTTTCACTTCCTACCTGTTGAGTCAGCCCCTTTTGTCCCCTCCCCCTCTACCCTGGCTCCTCTGCTGTCCTCCTTGCTGCCTGAGGCCAGCAGGAGTCATGAGTTTGGCTGCTTCTCCTTCCTCAGAGCCTGCTCCTCACAAAGAGCTGCTCTAAGCACAGTGAACAGGAGGAGAAGCTGATGCCCACCCTTGCTGTGAGGCAGGCAGGGCTGTGGGAACAACGTGTGCCAAGCACAGCTGCTTGCCCAGCTGAGCCAGCCTGGCTTGCACTGGGCCAGCCCCACGAGTGGAGCCTTGGCCAGTGCCCAGCTTGCACTGTGTTTGCCCAGTGACTGTAATTAAGGGCATCAGCTCACTTGGTCACAATTAGCCCTGGTGGTTTGGCACTTCAGCAGCCCTCCCTAATGACAAAATTGTTGCTATTAACCAGAGGCTGTCTGACAGGGACTCCCTCCCCTCCAGGGCCACAGAGCAAGATGGAGCTTTTTTCTTGCTTGGCACCAAACTTGCTCTTGCATCCCTTGTGACACAGCACCTGCTGGTACCTACTGGAGCGTTCACAGATTCATAGAATCACAGAATGGGTTGGGTTGGATGTGGCCTTGAAGATCATCTAGTTCCAACCCCTAGCCATGGGAAGGGACATCTTCCACTAGCCCAGGTTGCTCAAGGTCTCATCCAACCTGGCCTTGAACACCTGCAGGCTAGGTATCCACAACCTCCCTGGGCAACCTGTTCCAGTGTCTCACCACTTTCAGTGTCAAGAATTTTTTCCTAATCTCCAGTCTAAATCTCCCCTCTTCCAGCTTCAATCCATTCTCTCTCCCCCTATCACTCCAAGCCCTTGTAAAAAGCCCCTCTGCAGCAATCCTGCAGCCCTTGTCAGGTGCTGGGAGGCCACTATGAGGTCTCCCTGGAGCTGCTTTGAAGAACATTGAAGCTTTTCCTCCTCCATGGAGCTGTAATTTCTTTCAAATATTGTGACTTAAGAATAAAAAAATTTAACTTCCTCTCCCATGTCGCCCTTTGAGATCTTGTGGGGATGTAATTAGAGGCTTAGGCAGTGGGAGCAGGAATCCCATCTTTCTGGTTATTTCCTAATGAGACATTTGTATAGCACACTGCCAGCTCTGCTTCCCAGCTGGAGGCTTCTCCTGGCAGCAGCTGTCCCGGGACAGTGACATCACAGCATAGGGCCACCAGAGAAACTGTCTCTCAGTAGCATGTCCAAAACACAGGGTGAAGAGTCCACAAGCAACAGAGAAACATAGAAAAGGGAATGTGGGCACCAGGCTCTGATTGTCAAAAAGGAGCTCTCTACCATGAGGAAGGGACACTGCTGCTTGTCCTGCTTGAGGGCTCTTCAAGCTCTTCTCTGGAGGTCACAGAATCACAGAATGGTTTGGGTTGGAAGGGACCTCCAAATNTGCAGGCTTTTGCAAACCGTCCCTCTGCAGCCTTCTTGTACTGCCTTCAGCTACTAGCAGGCTGCTATTAAGTGTGCCTGGAGCCTTCTCTTCTTCAGGCTGCACACCCCCAGCTCCCTCAGCCTGTCCTCTTAGCAGAGATGCTCCAGCCCCCTGATCATCTTTATGCCCCCACTCTGGACCTGCTCCATCATGTCCATGTCCTTTCTGTGTTGAGGGCTCCAGAGCTGGACACAGCACTCCAGGTGAGGTCTCACCAGAGCAGAGCAGAGTGGCAGAATCACCTCTGTCCATCTGCTGGCCATGCTAATTCTAATGCATCCCAGGCTGCCATTGGCCTTCTGGGCTGCAAGTGCCCATTGCTGGCTCATGTCCTACTTCTCATCCACCAGCACCCCCAAGTCTTTTTCCACAGGGCTGCTTCCTGTCTCCTCATCCTCCAGGCTATATTGACAGTGAGGATTGTTCTGAACTTGCTCTTAAGGTCCTTCAGCCTTTTGTAACCATCTCCCAGCAGCATGCTCTGAACTTCCACTCTGGTAGTGAAGCTGTCCTTCATCCACAGTATCTCCAGCTGGGCCGGTTCAATTGTAGCTCAGCAGATGCCTTCAGAGCTTTATAGCCAAGATGGGTCCTCTGGCTGTAGATGGGAAGCCATGGCTGCTCATCATTCAGAGGGAGGTAGTCCACAGCCACAGAGGAAGGACATTAAATGGGGAGGGATTAATGCAAAGCAAAGGGGCTATGAATATTGATGGTATGATTTATATTGCAAGGGTTTCAGCCACCTTGAAAGTCTTTGTTCTCCTCCCACCATCAACAAGCCACAGACTTTTCCTCACAGAAGTCTTAATGAGAGGCAGTTTTGCAAAGGCACATTCACAGATATTTGTGGGAAACAGATGTTGAATGCATCTCCTCCTGAAATCACCAAGAGGTGCTAGCAGTGAGCAAGCAGGGATGGACCCAGGTGGCTTCTCTGGTTGCTCACAGGGAAGCTGTGAATGTTTCAGGATGATTTGTGAAGGATGAGTGAATGAGTGAGTTACAGTACTGAGCAGCCCTCTGTACCCCCAAGACCCTATATTGACAAGGCTGTGAGGAGTTAAAGGCAGCCCCACAGGAGTTAAAGGGCAGTGTGGGACGCTGGTGGCAAAACCACCTAGGAGAGGGTGACCTAAGACATCAAGAGACAAACCAGCACACTTTGGACAACAGTCTGCAGTGCCACCTCACCTTTGCCTGGCCAGAGGCTCTCGTTGTGTGGGCAGGAATGGAAGTTTACTGATGAAACACAGCTGCATTGCCATATTTGCAGGGGACCTAGAGGAAGGCTGCGGAGGAACTGCTTAGAAAGGTTTGTNCATCCAGTCTAAATCTCCCCTCTGCCAGTTTAAACCCATTGCCCCTTGTCCTGTCATTGCAAGACCTTGTCAATAGTCCCTCCCCAGCCTTCCTGTAGGCCCCCTTCAGATACTGGAAGGCTACTATAAGGTCTCCTCAAAGCCTTCTCTTCTGCAGGCTGCAGAGCCCCAACTCTCTCAGTCTGTCCTCATAGAGACATTCAAGGTCAGGCTTGATGGGGCCCTGAGCAACCTGATCTAATTGGGAGATGTCTCTGCTTATTGCAAGGAGGTTGAACGAGATGACCTCTGAGGGTCCCTTCCAGCCAGATTCATTCTGTGAATGCTTGAAATCAAGGAGGTTGAACGAGATGTGGAATCACAACCTTAAACTCCAAGGTGGTGGTGGTCTGCACCTAGGTCTCTCTGCCTGCACCAATTTATCTATCAGCCTGGTGGCTTTGCTGCTGCTCTCTGTCACCACTTCCCAGGCAATGACAATGAGGCAGAGAGAGAGGAAATATTTTGCTCATCATGGTGTGGGAGCTGACTGGAAGGAGGTGGGACAGCACCCAGCCTCTCAGCCTGCCGTCTCTGTCTAATGGCTGGGCTGAGCTCCCCAAAGGTGCATTCCACCTCCTTTCCTCTGCCTTTTCCATTTTCCTGGTAAATGAGCTGTGAAGTCACAGCAGATTAAAGTTTGTCCAAGGCTCCTATCAAAAGCTGAAGCTGCAGCTGGTATCCATCTAGTCATGTTGTGGTATGAGGTGGGTGTGCAAGGGGACTCTAGATTTTCCATGTGGTCTGTGGGCCTTCCCAACACCCCCAAAGGTTGTTAGAGAGCTTCTGAGCGTTTGGTTCCCTGGCTGGGTGGTAAAAGCTCTTCATTAGTGCTAATGTACACTGAATTATGGAGGCAATTAGCCCAAACATATTCATCAGGATGGTGTCTTTTAATAAATAGTATATTTAACATGATTGCCTTTTATTGACTTCTGCAGTAATTGCATCTGTTCCTCCTGCAGGACAGGCTTGGCTAAAAGGAGATTCATGGGACACACAGATAATTAAGGACTAGAACAGGCACCGTGCTTCACGCCCCAGGGTTTGTGAAGGTGAGTCTGGTTTACTACTCCTCCTGAAGCTCTGTCAAGGCTGCTTAGGTGTAGCTGTGGTGTGCAGGAGAAATGCATGACGTCCATTGAATGTATCCAGGGATAAGGCCTCAACCACATCCCTGGGAAACCTGTTCCAGTATTTCACCCCTCTCATTGTGCAGAACTTCCTCCTGATGTCCAACCTACATCTCCCCTGCTCTGGTTTCAAACCATTGTTCCTCATCCTGTCACTACAGGCCCTTCTGAACAGTCTCTCTCCAGCCTTCTTGTAGGTCCCTCTCAGATATTGAAAGGTAGTTATGAGGTCTTCTCACTGAAATGTAGTTATGAGATCTTCTCATATTGAAATGTAGTTATGGGGCCACCTTTTCTCCAGGCGGAANATCCACCAGCACCCCCAAGTCCTTTTCTGCAGAGCTGCTCTTAATCTCATCATCCTCCAGCCTGTATTGATATTGAGGGTTGCCCCTACCTAGGTGCAGGACCTTGCACTTTGCTTTATTGATGCTCCTCAGTCCACCTCTCCAGCCTGTCCAGGTCCCTCTGGATGCTATCCCATCCTGTTTGTCAGTCTTATCAACCACACATGGCTCTAAGCAACCTGCTCTAGCTTCGAAGTTCTATTAAACTCTGGACTTGGTCCAAGTTGAAAGTAGTAAGTGTTTAAACTCACCAACATCCAGAGGTCCTGTCTGATCTCACTTTTTCAATGTCTCCATCTCCAAGGCAAAAGGAATGGAGCAATCAAATTCAGTGTGAAAGGGACAGAATCATAGAATCACAGAATAGTCTGGGGTGGAAGGGACTTCCAAAGCTCATCCAGTCCAACCTCCTCTGCAGTCAGCAGGGACATCCTCCACTAGATCAGGTTGCCCAGAGCCCTGTTGAGCCTCACCTTAAATATCCCCAGGGATGGGGCCTCAACCACCTCCCTGAGCACCCCGTTGCAGTGTTCCACCACCCTTGTGGTGCAGAACTTGCTCTTAGCATCCAATATGGGGCAGATATGGGGTAGGGGGAAGTGTCAGTGGTAGCAAAAAGGGAACTTGGTGTGCTGGTTTGAGCTAATTGGAATATTTTAATAGAGAAAAATTACACCATAGGCTGTGAAAGGAAAACAGTGGTGATGTCTACTTCACTCATAGGCTTGCTGAGATGTTTAGGAATAAGAACTCAAAATAAAGATAAGCCAGTGGGGCACAGCATCNCTTAACTTCCAGCTGGATGAGCCTCGACTGGGTCATTTTACAAAGTGTGGGGGGGTGGAGAACTCCCAAACCATCACACTTGGGAAGCAGGTTTTGGGAGTGTGATTGAGCAGGTGCCCTTAGGTGTGACAAGTTCAAGGTAGCTGCAAGGCTCACAGAGCAGACCTCAGAAGAGAGGGGAGCAGTGATGGCTGGAGGACACAAAAAATGCGATGCCTCGAGAAAGCAGACTGCTGTGTGCTGGTGACAGCAGCTGGGGTATGTTTCCTAGCCACGCTGCTGGGGATTTTTTAGCTTTTTGCAATATTAAATTCTTATGAATGAGGAAGAGGCTGGGGGAAGGAGAGTGGAATAGTCTGCCTAAGCAACAGCTCAACATTTCTGGCTGCATTAGAGACAGGAACAAACATTCCTTGTTTGTCTCACAGGTCCAAGATGGGACAAGCCTGCATCTGCCAGCCCTTGGTCTTCTGCAGTCCTGACTGTTAATATTCACTTAGCATTAAATGTCTCCTGCAGAGGAGAATTTAATCTGCCACAAATTTGGGGCCTGGAGGAGGGTAGAGAAGATCTTTTGTGAAATTAGGTCAAGGCATGCACACCTGGTGTTCAGTCAGGGTGGAGGAAGAGTAGCAGAAATTTGCCCTTTTTTTTTTATTGTGTGTGTGGCTTTACAAGGAAAGTGGAAGGAAAAAGCAGCTCTGTGGAGCAGGATTGCCCTTTCAGGGCAGTTGTTTTCACAGACTCACAGAAACACTCAGGTTGGAAAAGCCTTCAGGATCATCAAGTCCAACCCAGAACCCTGCTCTGCAAGGCTCACCCTAAACCATATCCCCAAGCACCACATCCAAACAACCTTTAAACATATCCAGGGCTGGTAACTCCACCCCCTCCCTGGGCAGCCCATTCCAATCCCTGACCACTCTTGCTGGGAAAAAAAACTTTCCTAATATCCAGTCTAAATCTACCCAGGCACAGCTTGAGGCCATTCCCTCTTGTTCTATCACAATTTACCTGTGAGAAGAGACCAGCACCAACCTCTCCACAACCTCCTTTCAGGTAGCTGTAGAGAGTAATGAGCTCTCCCCTCAGCCTCCATTTTTCACACGAACCAGCCCTAGCTCCTTTAGTTGCTCTTCATAAGATTTATTCTCCAGGCCCTTCACCAGCTTTGTTACCCTCCTCTGCAGCTTGTCAGCAGGGATTTGAGGTGCCTTCAGCCTATTAGCAAGACAGAAATGGTTTCATAATGATGTTATTTGTAAGTGAGTGATGCTCTTTGCATTGTTTGGAAAGATACTCTTCAAAGTCCAGAGCACTTCTGCATGTAGGAACCTGGTGGTAACCTATCTCCTGTGCTTGAGCTCTGCCATGAAACAGGTTTTAAGTGCTACATAAGAGTTCAGATCACACCTCTAGACCTGGAAGAACGCAAAAAAGACCTTGCAGCCATCATTAACTCATGCTAGCCCTGTGCTGTGTTGCCTTGTTCAGGTGAGAAACTTTGTTATCTGTGTAATGAGCTCCACAGGATCTTGGGGGAACACAAATGGAGATAGGATGGTACCACTCCAATTAAAAATGAGTGTGCTGAGGATGTGCTGGTGTTTTGCAGGAACAATTGGATCAAGGAGCCTTGAAGACCATGGAGGGAGACTGTCTGAGCTGCATGAAGTACCTGATGTTTCTTTTCAATTTCTTTATCTTTGTAAGTATTTAGAATCCTCCTTTTTCCCTGCATCCTTCTGCTCATAGCTGCCTGCAGCCTCCTCAGCAGGAGAGGCTGTAATTTGGTGAAGCTGACATGGTACAGAATATCCTCCTCAGGTCTGCACTGGCAATCACCCAGGGTCTGCAGCACCCATGTGCCCTCAGCTCTGCTCTGGCAATCACCATGGGGTCTGCAGCACCCATATGCCCTCAGCTCTGCTCTGGCAATCACC
>WBNM01004065.1:0-23706 GCA_013399055.1 Ramphastos sulfuratus | reverse complement strand
GCTTCCCTTTAGCTTTTACCCACTTTTTACTCATCCTTCTTCATGGTTTAACAATTACTTAGACTTTCATCTGTTCACCTTCATGGATGCAGTAAGTTGTAAAATCTGTCAAGGAGTTTAAATTGTATAGGTTATTTAGTGGTGAGGTATTTGGAGCAATTCTACAGTTCAGCTTGCTGATTGGTTTGCATGGTGTGTTGCATGGATGGCAATATTGTTTTGGGGAAACTTGTGGCACTGGAATCCCAATGTCTCACCAGCTAACACTGATGCCATCTGACGGCTCTTTCTTTTAGGACTTGTTTCCTTTTATTTTGGATGCCTATTGAATACAGTTGCTGTTGCTGTGCTTAAATAGCGATTTCCCCACATTAATTATCATCTGTAAAGTTCCTCTATTGATCCATTCCTGTGTTCTGTTTGCCCTTTGAAGTGCTGCCACAGCTTTGATGAAGAGGAAAAAAAAGTCTGTACCTACAAACACTCTTCCTTTTCTCTTGATAGGCTATTTGGTATATAGACTCTTTTACCATTAAAATCCCCATTATAGATCTTTGAGACATCACAAATGTGTGGAGTGTGAATACTACAGAGTACGGTTCAATCAGCAAAGGCTAACAGACAACCTATTAATATCCTGCTGGGTTTGTTGCTGAATGCATTGTAGTAATGCCTGAAGGCTTTGATCTCAAGGGAGCCCCAGTACAGTAAGGCAAGGCAGGCACCACATGTGGACAGAAAAATAGAGAATGTTTGTAAGTTCACAAAGACTCACAAAGTAAGTGTGATTGAGATGACAAAAATAAAATTTAAACATCATGCAAGGACCATTCACAGTGGTCCATATCTTCTACTTTGCTGAGATGGCTGTGGAGATAAGCCAGTTATTAAGCACGTGGTTTGAAAAGGAAGGTGGAAGAAATTCTGTGAATTGGTGAAAATGTTGTCCAAAAGAATGTGTCAGACATTTTATAATAATGGTGGAGTACTTTGCACTGTTGCTGTCCCAGTCAAATCAGTATTATTCCAACTTGGAATGACAGGAATGACTGTCTAAAGGTTATACACAAAGTAAGAAGAGGTAGAAATGGATCCCTGAGTTGCAAAATGAATTCTCATCTCCTGCATCACAATTCTGCATCAAAAGTATAATCTTTCCTTGCACTCTATGTTATTATAAATAAAAGTGAATGTTTCATATGAAGCAGGAAAATCTTCAATACATTTGTTTACAAGTTTTATACTTTTTTTGAATATTCAAGGGATATAATCCAGCTATAATCAACCCTTTCTTTTGTAAATTCAAGCTGGCTCTGGTGTGTTCAGGGTTTGAGTCAAATCTTTCAAGGCAGTGATTTGCTGGAGAGGGCCATGGTCCACCCAATTTTCCTTTGTTGCATTATTCGCAGTGTTCTCTGCTCCTTTTATAGCTGGTATAATACTGTGTAGTTCTCCACACTGACTAGAAATGTACTTAGCCATTGTTATTTTTTTTTCTTCGCTTTATTTCCTAGTTCTTAACCTGTAAAACATCATTTGCTCTTTAACAAAAAATCTAGTTAGATTAAGTGCGTGGGTACCCATCACAAAAGACATGTATTTGCCTAGAGCTTCCTATTTGTTTCTCTCTTTAAATGATCTTGTGCTTCTATGGTATTGCAGAAGAAGAGATGATGGCTATTGCTAATAGGGAGACTTGCAGAATGCCAATACTAGAAATGTGTTCACAGCTTTGCTGCTTGCTTGTTCTAAGACCTTTGTGATGCACTGTCATACTTCATTGAAGTTTTCTAACCTGGGCTCTAAAAATTTCCCTCTTTATTCACCTAGCTATAGCATGCCAGTGCTGATGTTCAGGGTTGCTCAATACACAAGTTCCACACACTTTGAATAATTGCAGGCCTGCACTGTCTCTAGAAATTCAGGTTGTTTCCTGTTATGCCAAGCTGTGGGTATAGACTCCTCATGTTGTGCATCCAATACAGTTATTTAAACTGTATCTTATTCTGATGTAATAAAGAGGACGAGATCTCTTGTATCTGTGTGGAACAATAAATGTAACAATGGCTATAGTTTTTCAGATTAGTTCATTTCTGTATCTTCTTTGATCCNAATTAGTCTTAAACCAGCACAGTGTCAAAGAAGGTTGAACAGCTTTTCTCTACCCACTTCCCTTGCAGTGGAAATCTGTTAATTCTTTAGTTTTTATGGCATATCAACATGTAACTTCTGTCCAGCTGACACACTTCAAACCACAATTGTGTTTTTTTTAAAAAAAAATAATTATTTGTTTGTTTGTGTTGTTTTTTAAATCTGTGTAGAATGCTAATTCTTGTTGAATATTACTCTAGTTGTGTATGATAGCATTTATGATATAGCCAATCTCCACCGAAAGACCACTGGATCTTAAATATAACTCCTATCTGTTTGCAGAGATCAGGTAGATTCAGGCTTGTGTGATGAATTGCTGGATATTTCTTGTATCATCTCTTGTACTCTAGTGGAGCATTTCAAATGAATACTTAAAAGACTCGGCTATAAGCTATCCACAGGATTTCTATAAATTTACCAGAGTAAAATTACAAAATAATGCAAGTCTGAAAAGGTGTGAGCTATGATACCTCTGGGAACTGTAACTTTGCATTTCCTGACTTCAAAATGTTGAAGTGCCGTGGATTCTTCTAGATCTCAGCACCAGCTTCAATGATTTTTGGAGGGGAAATGAACAAAACTCTCAGCACATGGTTAGCATGAGCTGATTCATACTGTGCCTGAGCTAACAAATCCAGATCAAACTTTAGATAAAAGAACCCTTGGTATTTTGCATAGTTTGCACAGCAGGAGTAAAGGAGAAGAGAGAGCTATTCAGGTACGGGTACTTGTTAAACAGTGGGGAATGCAGAAACTTCTGAATAAAACAAGTCATGCTTGCAAGCAGAAAACATAAACAAACTACTTCTGTTTAGTATAGAGGGGATTTCATGGTGCTGTAATAACAATTTAAAGGTTAATACAGACCTGAAAATAAGGAGTTTTCCAGTTTAACATGGTTTCTGCTCTCTATGAATATACTAATGGCAATTCTGAAGAGTATTCATATTGATAGTCAGGAAGCTGTGTTTTTCTCAAAGGCTCTGTCTGTAATACATTTAAAATTATGACATCTGCTGGGCCTGGATTAGAATACTGGTTCTGAGAGAGTCTAGATTTTTTATCTAGTTAGTGATGAACATGTTTTCTTCTTTAGTTCCTCAAGTTTAAAATGAGAAAAATTGATGTTTGAAACCATGGTGATGGGAAACAATGTCTTCTGGTTTTGTGAAGCTCTTAACAGTGTTTAAACCCTTGGTGTGGGGATAGAAAAGAGAGACTTAAAGAATAAGCTGTTACTGCCTGACCCATTTCCTTTCTGAAATACTGGCACAGGCAATTGCAAAGTTCCCCACTGAAGTTCTCATCTTGGCACTGCACCAAGATAGTGAAAATATTCAGCATTCTTAATAGTTCTAAGGTTTTTAAATTTTATGGTTTGTTTTGGTTTTTCATTGTTTGATGGCTTGGTTGCAGATGTGTGTTTGTTTTCTCTTCTTTCCATTTTATACATCATATTATTAATTTCAAAGTAGAAAGATTGCATTTTGTTTTGTCCTCTAAATATTTATGCTTGATCGTCTCAATCACAGGTAGTCACAGTGGTTAGAGGTAGAAATTGCAGCCTGAAGTCAGATATTATGTCCCTAGTTCAGAATATTTTTTAGTATGGATAAAGAATTATTATAGCTACAGAAAAAATAATGCAATGGAGAGTACTCTGTGGGAGTATTTTGTATGTTGAATAATGAATTCAGTAATTCTGGTAACCATATATTCTGTTAACTCCATTTCATTTTATTGCATCTTCCTAATTTTGCTGCTCCTACCACTTGTGCTTAGTGGACTGGTGCAGAATTGACAAAGTGCCCATCATTCAGGTGGCTGATAATCACATTAGTTAGAATCCATGATCACAGAGTGCAGGCACACAATTACACGGGAGATAATACCTCCATTCTATGTACTTTCATTTCATTACAGAGTTACTGTTGCCACTCCAGTGTCACTATTAAGCTCCATTTTTCACTTTCATTTTATCTGTTAGTTCTGTGCAACTAAAGCAGCATGTATTTCCCAGTTTAACAGCACTTCTTGTGCATAGATCCAATGGTTTTGACAATTTAAGTTCAACTCTTGGCTTTACTTAAGCTTTAGAAATTCAGGAACCGCTGTTACTAGTTCTGTTTTCTTTGTTTTATTTTTAAGAGTGTTTTTATGGTTTCCTGCAGTTTTATTGATTAAAAATTGAATGCACAAGTGTCAGCTTTATTTCTTCAGAAAAGAGGCTCACATGCCATGCAGCTGCCCTGTTTATGAAAATATTTTGAATTTGTTGCCTGGCTTCAGCCATATTGACAGATAGTAGAGCTCTATAAGGTATGAAAGGTCTACAAGCTTTTGCAATTTGGTGGCTAGATAGAAGAGGGACATTCAAATCAGTGTCACTGACGTGGCATCAATGGTGCCAGCCAGGTGGGAGTTCTATCAGCTCGGCAGTTGCCTGTGTGGCAGGTAAGGGCAGGCCATGCTCTGCACTGACCCCAGCACCTTGGTGCCTACAAAAGAGGCAGAAGACAGGAGTGAAGGGAATGTGGTGAAGCAGAAGGAGTAGGAGGGCTTAAAGTGACACTGCATGCAGTCCCATCATGAACTGTGTGTCTTCAATTCTGCTACCTGTTATGGAGATTATGTGGCAGTATAGGTAAGATATAATGCATTGATGTACTTATGTAATTGCTTTGCTTATATTAAATCACTAACTGCACTTATATTCAAATAAACCTGCTGTGACAACAAAGGTACTTTAAGCAGCCATCAGCTTGAGTGTGTTGGTAGAAACAGTTGAAGGGGAAACTGAGCATGGGTTTGTCACATTCATAGATTACTCGGACCCACAACCTCTCACCTGCAAAAGCCTCCATATGGCTGTATGGTGGCTTCATATATTAGTGGAACTATTGCTTTAGCAAAATCAAATTTGTAATAAGATTGGTATCAGCAAATGCCACCACTGAAGGATTTGAGCAAATGTGTTGCTTTCCATTTCTTTTATCCAAATTTTGCTGTATTTGCCAATTTGTATGTCTTTACAGTTTTCTTTCTTTCTTTTTAAGAAAATGCAATGTTTATCAGCTCAGCAGAAATAATGTGGATTGTTGTAGCTTCTAAATATGCTCTACAGGAAAAATCTTCAGCTAGTGTAATTTTAAGTAAATGAATCCATAAAACTGTGAAGCTGCTATCATCTGGTTGTTGCTGACAAAGTTTATTATGCACTGTTTTTGATGGTACAACATGATGTTACATTTCCTTTCATGCATATGTCACTGCCTTTATAGTATGCCAAACAATGCATTGTACAATATTGTACAACCCAAGGAACTTTGAGGATGAAGCTTGGTAGTAGTTTTGACTTGCACTGCATGGAATTTTCTGCATAATTCTTAAGTGTGCTAAAATATTGTCACATGTTGAATTTGAATTCTATTTGATTTAGTACAGGGACTAAAGGAGTAGAGATCTCATTATGTACTGGTGGGTAGTTTTGTGTTGTAATGGTTATATTGCAGGTATGGTACACTGCAGAGTTTAAACTGTTCTGAGGTTTAAATTGTTATTGTTCCTTCTTTTGTGATAGACCTAATTAATTGCTAGGACAGGTGCAGTTATGAGGGTTGATACACTTTGTGATACCAGCCTTGCTTGGTTGGCATCTCTCTTATGTTCTCTTCTACTTTGACAAGAAGTCTGATGTGCAAGTCTCACAACACAGTCAAGTTACCCAATATTCTCTTAGTGGGATTTTTGCTTTGCTAGACTGATGTGGCAGTTACTGCTCCCTGCCTTCATAAGCACAAAGGGCTGAGGCTTGCTAGGATGAGAGTCGATGCCCCCAGACATTAGTGATGCCTCTGGGCCCAAAAGTTTGGAGGACTCAGCCCTCCAACTAATTAAGAAATTGACCATCAGTACACAACTCACAGGGCATACATAAATGGAGTCCTACTATGTGCATTCCCCACATGGCAAGTAGCCTGGCAGTTGGATCTCGTCCACTTAGACCAGGACCTTGTCTAAGGAGTCCTCACACCCCTTTGGTGAGTGTATATGTATATTCTGGGTAGCCACAGGAAGATTTTTCTGAGTGAGTGTGTGCATATTTTGGTTCATCTCTCCCTAGATAGTTTAACTAGTTGTGCAGCAGTGTATTCCCAATTTACACCCAAATCTGTAATTTTAATGTGTTGGAAGGAGTGCAGAATAATTGTAACAAATTCACAGTTTTCAGGTGGCTGTTGCCATTTGTTTTGCGGATGCCTCTGCGACAACTGAGGAAATAGTTAAGGCAAATAATATCGGTCTTTAAGGTTCTGAAATGAGAGATTCCCTAGTGGGAAAAAAAAAAAAACCAGAAATTCCAGACTGTTGCTAATATACTTTTTAGAGTTTGGGATCACTCACCAACAGATTTTTCATCTTTCTGTGGGGTGCAGAAGATACTCTGCAGCTATATGGTCCATTCATGACAACAGGTTTTTAAAGCGGTTCTCTTACCCACAGAAACGGGAAATGGAGGTGTATGGAGAATTGTCATTTGAAAAATTGGTATTTCCTGTGTGCTGTGGTTCATGTGGAAGCAGAAGAGCATGCATACCAGGATATGTGCATCCTGAATAAGTAGGCATATTCATGTTCACATTGTGTATTTCGTTGCTGAAGAAGCTGTCGAAAAAGGTAATTGATTTACTCATTTGTGTCTTATTCTGGGTCTAGGAGAAGAGCAAAGATGGACGGATTAGACTTTCATAGCAAATAAGATATAGTCTCCACTGCAAGGAGAATTTAAAGACATGAAAAGGGATGTTTATGTAGACCTTTGCTGAACGTTTTACACTGGAGCAGTGATTTGACTTAGCTGCATGAGAAGACTTACATTTAAACTTAGCACTAAAATCAAGTTGATCAAGGTTCTGACTATGGTCACAGTTAAAAATGAACACAATTCTGAACTGAAGAATTATTACTTTATGCTTTACTATGTCCATCCTGGTGTAGTTGAGGATGCACTTGCTGACTGCAGTGGGGATTGGGCTAGATGACCTTTGGAGGTCCCTTCCAACCCAGACCATTCTATGATTTGGGAACTTAAATGGTGTTAAAAATTGAATAATATTCTTTATCTCTGTAGTCAAAGGTGATACCAATGTTTTCTCTACTGATTTCATCGCCCCTAGATACAATTCTGTTATTTTCACAGCAAATATGGTTCTCTACATATAGCAAGATTGAGGAGGTAGTCCCTTGGAAACAGGATTTCCCCGAGGTATCTAACATCTGCTAACAGTTTGATCATATAGAAATAAAATGAGTTGGATTATAGATTAGAGAAATGTTATCTAGTTGTTCAGAAATCCGTACTTATTGCAAGATTTTTATGTTAACAGACTTTGAAAACTATAAAAGGCCATCACAAGTAGTGCTTTTTGGTAGTCACAGAAATGTAAAGAATAAAACCAAAAGACATTTAAAAGCTGTTTTCAGTTGTACTTTGATGTCTTTTTTTTCATAGAGGTTTTATATTACTCTACTTAATATTATTCTGTCTTGAGTTAGGATCATTTAAAGGTTAATGTATTGTAATATGGTAATGTAGCCTCATGAAAACTGATCTTTGATCTCAGCCAAAATCCGCTCCTCCCCACCTCCAATTAAAAGTTTTGATGGGCTATATGAAAGTATTTTTTGCTGCGTGAGTAAAATTGAGAGATAAATCTATATTTAAATCAACTTCTTATTGAAATAGGTGAGAAGTAGTAACTCAATGTTTGCACAATAAAAAATATAATCTGGAAGTTAATAGAGATATGCAAAACAGATAATACCATAATATTACTGTCCATTTATCTGTAACGAAGTTTTGCCTGTGCTTCTGATATTACTCACCTCTTTAGATTCAGTGTTCTGAGAACAGCTCCAGCACAAATATTCAAATAAAATTAATTTTGAGATATAGAATAGTTAAACTTAATTCCTTGAAAAAAAGTTACCTGGATTTTCACATACTTAGTTTATAAGATAATCTCTGAATTCACTATTATCTAGAAAAAGTTTGTGTTTTAATGCAGGTGAATGATGACAGCTGGGTGAGCATTCTAAGAGAATGTGGGTTCCATACAATCATGGTTTCCGGACTGATTGACAAAGAACTGAAGATTACATTCGTTCTGAAATGAGTGGCAAGAATCACAGTAAGTCAGAGACTGGGAGATGGCATCTATGTCAAATCTAATTGCTTGTGAACATTTTTCGTTTACTGAAAGTGGGATTTGCAAACAAATAGAAATGACTTGCAAATGTGAAAGGGATTTGGCAAGTAGCTCTTTCAAAGGAATAAAAAAGCATAGATTGGGAGAAATTTAAGTGTTTTATTTTAGACTTTTTTGAAGTTATTCTTTTTTCAATATGCAACTATTCAGAAACATTTGGAAAATTATAATAAAAATACAGAGTTGTGGAAAAAAAACTTTTTCTTTGTCCTCTTTAATAAATTATCAGAATTTAGCAATTTTCTGAAGGTGAATAAAATTTGAAAGGTGGTTTGTTATTCAATTCACATAATTAAGAAGAAATAAATATGCTAAATCTTTTACATGTCTGGTTCTAATGAAATCACTTTTATTCCATATTCTGCTTAAAGCCTGTATTAATTTTCATCATGTGTTCTCACTCTCATAAACAATGTCAGTCATCACATTAGGAGATTGTAACATTAAGTGGAATGAGAGTGTGAGAGGGCAATGAAAGATAACTTTGGGTGTGTAAAGTAGTAGATGTCTCAGAAAGTATTTGGTATTTTTCCTGTTCTTTTAGGTTTGTTGGAACACAGCTTCCTCCTGAATGTCTGTATAATAACTGCCTTTTGTGAAGATCCAAATAAAGTCAGAATGAATGAAGGAGATATGACAATTCAGCTGACTTCTCTGATCAAGAATTCTACCACTAAATACAGTATTTCAGTAAGATTCAGAAAACAATTAGCATATTGCTAAATGAGTCATCTATTACCATGGCATAAATAAAACTATGAATCAAATCTGTTCATTTAGTTGTTACTGTTCCCGTCAGAATATGACTAGAATGTCTTACTGAGACCAAAATTATTTACAGCTGTTAGTATTCTGAATAACACTTTTTTTTTTGGCTAGCAAAACCCGATCATTCCTGAAGAGAATTAGTGAAAATATTGGTTAGATCATTTAAATGCAACCTGATGAAATCATGAACTGGTACTGCCAGAATGATGAATATTTAATTGGTAAATTGATTTAATGATCTCTACTTATTTTATTCTTATGAATGAAGGAGTTAAAAATAACCCTGGTCATATATATGTCCTTTTTTGTTTGTTGGAACACAGCTTCCTCATGGTCTGAATTTAACAGCACTATGAATCTGCCACGTTTGTACTGACAATGTCAAGTATTGGTATTGACATTTGCTGAAATGAAATTTCAGGTTAGCAGCCTTCAAATATTTAAAACTTTTTGCCTTGGCATACTGTTTTTACTTTGTTTCTTACCTATCTTGATGTGTGCAATTCAGGAAGCTGAAGACTGAGGGAAAGATATATTGACCTTGTACAGTTTATCAGAAGAAGTAGTGTGCAATACCAGAGAGTGTAGCTGGAAGGGAAAGTGTTTACACCACAGAAATTAGTCTGAAGAAAAAAGGTAAGATGAAGAAAAAGAAAGAACAGTTGATATTCTTACATACGTCATGTGTAACAACAGCAGAAGCTACTTTTCCAAAGTAAGAAACCTAAACAATCTAGTCCTAACAAACAAAATAACATATCCCTGGAGCACTGTGTTGGTACAGTTCAGACATGATCTCAGAGTATTTCATTTAGACATCAGATTTTAGAGTTATTAAAATCCTCTTTAAAGTTTCTTTAATTTAGACATAATTTAGTTTTTTTGACTTAGATTTTGTTCCTGGTTAAATTGTCTTCTATGATTGTAGTGTGTGGGGGGTGGGGGTAATTAATTACTGCAAGATGATATTTTAAAAAAATATTAATATTGTTTATTAATATTAAATATTCAGAACTTGTGGCACCCCAATCACCAATTTAATAATAATAATAGGTTCTTTGCATCAGTTATGGAAACTTTATATACAGGCAATAACAGGATCTAGAAATAACTATTAAATATATACATTAATTGAACTTGATTAAACTGGAAGAGAAGGCCTTGCGGTTAGTGTACCACTTGCGGTCAATACACCGCTTGCTCACTAGATGGACTCAGAGGAGCTCCTTTCTGCTTATGGCAGAAGGCAATTAATGATTACAAGAGGTTTTAAGTATTTACTCACAAAAATATTATCTGACAGTATCCAAGGCTCGTGGCAGGGTTGCTGTTGGTAGCCGTTAGAGGCTTTGGAGTTTCCCCAGGCTTCTGGGTGCTGGAGAAAGGAGGCAGACAATCTCTGACCTGGTCCTGGCTCTCTGGATGATCTGTGTTATTTCCAGGGCTTCCCTTCTTGGCAGGAGGCTTTCAGGTGCAGGCAGGGTGTCTTGTGATGTTCAGTCTCAGCACGGTGTCACACTGCCTGTGCAGGGCTGTTGGGTCTCATTATGTGAACACTAGCTGAGAGCTAAGATAAGGGGAAAGACCTGCTGGTGAGAGGGTAGAAAAACCATCAGCACAGCTGCCCTTCGTATAAGTCATCCAAAGATAAAGAGGTAGCTATGTAGATCAGAAAGCTAGTTATATTGAAAACAAAAGGATGTACTTCTGCAAAACAGGATACCTGAATATTAAGCTTGGCACTCTTATCAGGGTGAGAACAGGCTCCAAGAAGCAGCTGCCTGTAACCAATGAGGGAATGAATAACATGTGGCCAGACAGTTCGATCCCCTGTATAAATATGTGCTACTTTCTGCAGTAAAGGGGCAATCTTGGGTGTATCATATTGGTACTGATGGTTGTCTCGTCTCGCGTCATCCTTCACCCCGTTCCTAGCGGCTCCCGGGTGTGCGTTCAACCCCAACATCTGATGACCCCAAAGTTCATGATACGCAACACAGGGCAATCGTGTGGAGGCTTTTAGAGCCTGTTCCTGGTCGTTGCAGTTCCACACAGCTCAGGATGCAATAAAGTAGTAGGACCAGGGATACAATGGCAGATATAATAGTGGAGCACACATATAATAGCAGAACACACCTTGTAAAAAAAAAAAAGGAGAAAAAGAAAAGGTAAATATTGAAAATTCTCTATACCCCGGATTTGTCTGTTTGCTTTGTAGTTTCTTAATCCTAATATTCAACACACAAATGAAATAGGAGAAAAGGCTCTATTCCAATCATTAGTTGTAGCTTCAAGGAAAGTGGATTTTAAACAAAGATCAGCCTGGTGTTTGTGAGGTGTTTGTCCTATATCATCGAATTACAGTCCATAATGCTCTTCGAATGTTTACCCTCTTTCAGGAGTATTTGCAGAAGTGAGAGTAAAAATTGTTATCTAAGTGAGAGTGCTGTGGGTCAAGGATCGGTGAGGAACTATAGAGAATGAATTTGGAGAACTGAAGAAATAGTATAATACGTAAGTATAATCTACCAGGAACCCTCTTTCTGACAGTGAATGAGTTGTGTTATCACTTAAACTTGACTTCAGTTAACTGTTATTTGAGCCCATGCTTCTTGCTTATTCCCCAAATGAGGGAGAGGTTGTAACATGGAGCTGAAATCAGTGGTTTATGCTCAGTGTCACTCATTAAACTATGGAAATGAATCAACCAAAAGACCTATGACATGTATTTGTGGCTTCAGACTTTCCTGTGAATGATATCAGGATTTGTTTTACTGGAATGGCTGCCTACTTGATGATCAAAGAAGCAGGGTACATCTCTCTAGGAATAAGTTCTTGCAAATCTAATGTTGCATGTTCATACATTAATCACTAGTTACTGTACTACCAGTGGAATAGCACACATGTAACAGCAGGAATCAGAAAGGACAGTCTGGGTAACTACTTGATCTTTGGGACATATTAGAGGTTGGCTATCTTTCCAAGTTATCCTGACACTGATGAGCAGCTAAGTGGATACATTTTTTTCTATTGAGAGCCAAAACAATGCTCAGCTGCAAGTATATTTAGACTCCAGGGCCTTTGAAAAGTTCTCTTTTGTAGCTCTGTTAAATTCGCAGTCAGAAAGAAGACACAGACTCATAAAAAATATTGTTGTTTAAGAATTAGACATCTCCTCAATGTTTTCATAATTTGAAGTAACAGAAATACAGTATACTGTTTAGTGATCACAGGTGAAACCTAGCCCTTGTGGGAGTCAATACAAATTCTTCCATCAGCATAAAGTGAGACAGGATTTGCATATGAATTTCTGGATGCATGTGCATTATATTCATAAATAGATACTGTGAAACACTCTGCATGTATCTGTAAATTTGGATTTCACACTTCTACATTAAAAAAAAAAGATATAAAATTGCTTATACTACTCTGAGGCTTATAGTCTAAAATACCAAGAAACTGGGTCTTAAATATATCTGTTGACAACTGTACAGACTCCCTGAGAAACTCCTTAGATGCAGAAATTTACTGCTGATTATAGATAGCATGTGTCCATATCAGTTGCAATGATGCAATAAAGACTGTTTAGGATGTTTGGAAAAACAGTATGATGATAACAAGTTTAAAAGACAATGGGAAATACAAACTACTGATGAAAACTGTACAGAACCAAAAGTGGAATGTGACTCTAGGCATTAGAAGAATATTAAATGTGGCAAAGGTTTAAACTGGCTGCGTTGTGTATTTAATAAATATGTATGACAGAGCATTGTTTTGAGGAATTAATAGCTCACTGAAAATGCCTCAAGTTTTCCTGTAAGGACATGAATTTGAAGAGAATATGGATCACTAATTATTTTTTTTTCTGTTGTTTTAAGCAGTAGAAGTGGATTATCATCCATATTTTAAACTTGCATGACATCTCTGCATGTTTCCTTTTCACTTTCCCTGTACATTTATGTGGTTGAGATTTGTTAGTGTGGCAGGCTGCAAAGTGAGTTTCAAAGTCATGTGCAGGATAGTGAAAGGAAAGTAAAATTTAAATTTATATGCATAAAGTAATCTCACCAGCAGTGTTTATGCATTCACCCACTCAAGAAACTGGTCTGATGGCGATACTCATTTGTGTCTACTCACAATGAATGAAGTACATAATAATTAACCCACAAAGACATTTCTCAGGAGATTTTAACAGTTGCATTCCTGTATTAGGTTGAGGAATTGCAAAGATCTTGTTGTTTGCTACGAAATAATTGGAAGTTTCCAGTGACCAGAAAAGCTGGAGAACATTTCGTTGTAACTTCAATGTAGATTTTATTTTCACACTTTTATTATTCTACATCATTTTTTCTTAGCTGCCTTCTCCCAGTGTCCTCCTACAACACATCCCAAACTCACTTGTCACTATCTAAAAGAACACAATTTCTGTCTAAGGGCACAAAAATTAAAAACCATTCAAATTTTCTCATAATAGCCTATAATTTATACACGTTATTTCCGAAAAGTAAAATGTGGTTCCTGCTGCAGAGCGGGTAATTGACTACTGCGAGACAATATTTTAAAAATATTAATATATAGTTTATTAAAATTAAATATTCAGAACTCACACCACCCCGACCATCATTTAATAATAATAACAGGCTCTTTGCAACGTTATGGAAACTATATACAGGTTATAACAGGATCTGGAAATAACCATTAAATATATACATTAACTGAACTNGACCCCAGACTTAGCGGCGCCAGGTTCTTTGTCCCTTTTCCCGCGGTTGCTCTTCCCAAAACAGAAGGAGGGAGAGCAGAAAAACATGCCTGGGCAAGCCAGGACATGTACAAGCCTAATTTGGCCTGTTTAGGCCTACCATGACAGTTCCACAAAGACTTTGAAATCTATGCACAACTATGTTGATTTGCAGTATTGGTATACCATTCATGTGAATCTGATGAACAGAATTTAATTCTGACATCTATTTAAAGGTTGTAAAGGGTTAACCCTCCTGGGTGGGGGAGTGGTCTGAACTTGACCCCAGGTGTGTAGTGGTTATCCCACTCCCATTTGCTGTCTGGACTCCCTATATAAACAGAGGAACTTCCTATTCCTCTCCCCTGGCCTGTCTGCCTGCCAGCACCACCTTGTTCCTGCTGCTTCTGTCTTACCACATGGCCATTGTCTATCATATGGTGGGCATCCCTTCCTGAATCTACCTCCATCCATTGTCATCAACCTGGTTGTATACATATTTTGTATCTTGTTTTTCCCTTCCCTATACCTATTTGTAACTCCCCTACCTTAAATACCTTTTGTTTATTGTTAATGTTTTTCTTTTAACTTCCAAATCAAAGCAAGATTGTTCTTTGGGTGTTTTACCCTTTCTCTCTCTACATCTAATTCCTTTCTTTCCAAAAGGGGGGAGAGGGGAAGACATCCTATTATTATTATATTGGTTTCTGTTAGCTATATTTTGAGTCCCCGGGGAAGCTTAAACTTCAACCAATACAAAGGTCTTGGTCAGTTCAGGTTGAGTTGTGTTATTGGATCAAGATAAGACAGAGGAAAATTTACATTTTTGAGTAATCTTGTCTGTTACTTTTTGTGCAGAACTTCATTTCTTCCTATGCTATGCTCTCTGGATATTTGTTAAGGCTGATTCTTGTAAGAATGAGTGGTGTGTCTTTCAATAGGAACATACAAGATCTTTTGCTAAAATACTACTGATGTATGAGAGAATGGGGTATGAGCTACTGTACATCTTTAATTGGAAACTTTGAGATATAATCTAAATCTAGGGGATAGATCATTTTATTTCACCAAGCAACGCTGTTATTTAGATATTGAGTGATGAAATAAACGGAAACTGGCTGGATCCAGAAGGTGTTTTATCCATTAATTATGTTCCCTGTGTGACAATGAAATCCAAAATTATATTTGTAAGAAACCTGATTTAAATATAAAAATATTCCCTGTTCCATATTCCAAATGGTAATGAACAGCCCACAGTCACACAAGTTATGTTTCTCTTATTTAATTGCCCCCTAAATTAAATAAAAGCTTTTTGGTAATTTTGTCTGTTTTCAACTAAAACTGTAAAAAGTATATCAGTTTAATTTTCAGTCTTTAATACCACATTTATATTCTCTTTCTAGATTGCTTTGTAACTTCTTCCATTTTATCTGTGTATACATTAAATGCTGAAGCACAAAATTAATGTTACAAAGTCTTTAGTATTGAAGACAAATTGTTTCCTTCCTGATTGCAGGAGTTTGGTTTTATTTTCCTAATGAAAAAAGAATGATTGTTGAATTATAGACCAGAGCATATAATTTCAAACTTTGTCCTCCACAGTCTAGTAATCTAGTTTCTGTTTCTCTAAATTTTTCACTTTCATGTATAAACCCCTCTGTGGTGGGGCACACCCGAGTCCCTGCCCCACCGAAGGTTTGAATGGGGTGTGAAACTGTTCTGCTCCCCACCCCACCTCTGGTTCCGGGGGTTTGGAATGTGAAAGGAGTAGGTGTCAAGTACCTACTCCACCCCCGCAGGCTTGAACGGGGGAGAGCAACTCGCCCCAGCATATATATATGGCAATGGGACACATTCTCTGGGGGACTCTGGGAGACTTAGAGACTCGGAGACTTGAAGACTGAGAGACTTGGAGCAGACTGCCGGAGACTGCTACGGGGACTTCGAGAGGGCTTTAAGACGGACTGCCAGCCACGGACCTGCCAGCCACAGTCCTGCCAGCCACGGACTTGGACTCGGACCTTGACTTAGACCTGGAGTCGGTCCTTGAGTCGGTCCTTGAGGGGCATCTGCAAGAACGGTGACGAGAAGGCACAGTCCCCGCTCTCGACCGTCAGATCTTGCCTGCCTGTTGAAGGGACCTGCCTTTGCCGCAATCGTGGGTAAGCGGCCGAGCAGCCTCAGCTTCACCCTCTGCTGCCCCACGATCTACACTTCAAGGCACTGCCGCAAAGACTGCCGACAAGGAGCCAAGGGACTATCGCCAAATTCCTACTCCACTGCCGTGAGTACCGCAGACGTTCCCTAGGGCTCCAGGCTACCTTTGTTTGCAAGTCCAGCAAAGCTATTTCTTATAGCAACCTTTCCAAGCTTCCTGATTTTCCTGAATTACTAAATTCCCTGTAAGCATTCCTTGTGAAAGATTTTCCCGACGGAATTTCTGAACCTTAACTAATATTTTATAGACAGTTGTGGGTGGGGCTTTCCGGAAGTAAAAATAACTGCATATTTTATAATTCCTGCCTCGTGAAATCCCACAACCGAGTCACCCTCATATTGTGCCTAACTGAATATACAGCCTAAAAGTCAAAACATTTCATGTTTCTTTGGCTTGCAGATTGCCTTTGTCATGTATTTTTTTCCCAAAATGTCTGTCAAACTAGGTGTCAAAATTATGGAAGAATTGTAGCCTAAAGAATCCTGGTGACTTACGGCTATGTTCAGCTCGAGCATGATTGGCATCACAACTACAGAGTGGTTATGTCAGTTTGAAAGACAATGATTCCCAGGAGAAATACGTTTGTCCTTTGATGGGTTGATCTGCTGATCAAAGTTTTACACATACTCAAAATGTAACTGAGCTTTACATGCACTCTGGCAGAAAAGACAGTGTGTGTACCTCACTTGCTGTTCATTCTGCTATCACGCTATATTTTGTCTTCCGCTGATACAAGCAACGCAAGTTCATATTTCAAGCCAAATTATGGAAATGGTAGATATCGAAAACTCCTTTGGGGTGTATTCCCCTAACTAAAATATTTTAGAAAATATAGCTCTAATAATTCATCCAATTTTTGGTATATCAGCAAGAACTGTCTTATATTGTAGGTAGAAAGATGTGAAGCAGATAGAGCTCAGGTTACAGGGTCAGGAGAACTGTATGAAATCCCTCCTCGGCCAAAGTTGTGCTAAAGGCATATTGTAATTTTTGCATTACTTTCTAACTAAACAGTAAAATAGTGTTGTCTTCAATGATTACACTTTATTCCTGCATGTCAGAAAGCTATATATACCATGTGGTGATACCTACTCTCAAAGAGGCAGAAGTCAGGGGAAGGGACAATTTTATTTATAAATAATATTTGAGTTCCAGCTTGATAGACACATGCGTTGACAAAATTATTCATTCATATCCATAGCCTGAGTTCTCATAATGTTTCTTTGGGATTGATAAAACATTTTTATATTACGGTGTGTCCAAGTATCAGTGTTAAGCACTTTCAGTCTGATGAGTAGAACTAATTTATCTTTCGAGTCCAAAGTGACTTAAGACACTATTAGCAGATGAAAAACATGTAGGTAAACTGCTATCTTTTCTCTCTTCATTCAGACAGTTGTTTTGTTCTCCTTCAGTAGTTTTTTCTGTGATGTATTAAAAAAAAAAATTGTGATACACAAAAATCAGAGTGTCAGTAGACTCACATTTTAAACATAGAAGGAAGTGACAACCACAAGAAAACTAAGATGCAGTATATTGTTTAAAGGGACATGTAAGTAAAATGCCTTTTCTTATGGAGTATTTTATATTTTTCCCCAAGCATATGTTTCTACTGCTCCCATATGTATAATTCAATCTACCACAAACTCAGATTTACTTTTTTTAGTAGCTGTTTTATATAAAAAAAAAAAAGTCAGTCCAAACTATTTATGTGCACAAATGTTCACTGTATTCTGGTCTAGGGGCATCAATATTTACCAACATTATTTACACAAGATTTTTTCTTTTTTTTTTTTTTTTTTTCCCCCACGTGTAGGGCAGGACATATTTTTTAAAAAAAATCCATAGGTAGTTTAAAAAAAAATATTTAGACAAGAAGGATTTCTTATTAGAAGACTTCTCAAGCGTGTATTATCTATCTTCAAATATGGAGCATTTTTTAGAGCACCCTTTACCCAGCTTTTTTTGAAGTTCAACCCTTTGGTAAAGCTTATGCTTTCTTCAGAAAGTCAGAATTTTTCCAGAGCAAGTGATAGACTCAGGACTAAAATAAATACAGTAGTTACCTAGTTAGCTGAAATCAAACTATGTGTTTGCAGTAAGCCATATGCTAAGTATCATGGGTATCTGCTTGCTGTTAATTTTTCATTGATGTCCTCCTTCAAATCACACAATCTATTTGGTTAACTTGGAGAAGAATAGGCAAAGAATATAATCTAATTTCTGTCTACAGGTGCTTCGTGGGGGCTTAAGAAAACCATAATGTTCTCTGATATGAGCACTGACTTGAGTACTGAAGGACAAAACTTTCAACACAGGACACAAGAAAACGAAGGTGGTCAAACACTGAAACAGGTTGTCCTGAGAGGTAGAGTCTCCATCCTTGATGGTGTTCCGGGTTCAGCTGGACAAGGTACTGAGTGATCTAATCTGATTTTGGAATTAGCAGTACTTTGATAATGCATGTGTATTTTTAGGTTGGATTACATGACTCCCAAAGATCCTTTCTCACTTAATATTATTCTATTCTTATATGACACAGCTGAAGAGGGAAACTTGTAGCAAAGTGGTAATGCCAGATTATTTTAAATTTTGATTGCAATAATGAGCATCAATACAGAGTTATCTTAATGCCAGATGTTCCACAGTGTTCCGCTGGGACTGTTTGCAAAGCAACAGTCATCACATTTGAACAAGTGTTGCAGAAAGAATGGGTATTTACTTTGGAATCTTTCCAGCGGGAACATAAAAGCAAAATCTAATTCCAGAAATAGAGACTAGTATAAAGCTTCATTTCTATGTAACCATGTGCAGGTAACTGAGTGAGCTTAGTCAAAGAAAAAGAACATTTTCGAGTTGATATATTTACAAGGTCTGCAAGTAAATAAATCCATTCCAAAATGATATGAATTCTATGTGAGTGAGATTGGAGACAATCCAATCTTACAAACATCAGCTATCAGCTATCTCTGCTGTGGAGGATCTATGCAAGAAAAAAAACCCTGGATATAAAAGTGAGTCTGAAACCTTGTTTAAAAAGTTTGATTTTTTTCTTGGCGATCAGAATATATACCTCTGCTAGCTCAAAACAATTTGTAGGAGTTTAAAACAAAACTTTAAATGATTGTATGATATATGCTACCGGACAGAAGAATGGTAATACCTTTTTCTACCCATTATACATCTTTCCCCTCAAAGTTTTCTCCTTTCAGTCATGAATGCTGCTTCTTCCTTACCTACCCCATTAGAGGAAGGCTTTTTCTGTCAGCCAGGTATGAATTTCATCTCTCATTGTGGAATTGCATTTTTTTTTTTTTTAAATGATGACAATAAATATGGCTTTCACTAGAAATAGGAATTATTTGTCCTTTCTGGTGCCCCTTTTCATCTCACTCAATATTATGGCTCTCTGACAAAGTTTTATGTAACCAGAATATTTTAGCAAGTTTTTATTTCTGTGTTCAGCAAGTTTCCTTGGAAGATTCTTGCAAAACATGCTGTCAGTTTCTATTCTGTAGAAATATTTGAGACTTTTACATTATTTTTTTTTCCATGGAAACAGCAAGCTTAACACCTAAGGTAGGATAACATTTGGATTTCCTTAGCTTTCTAAGCATAACAACTCACAGCATGTTTGGTTACATATCAAATCAGTAAATCAGAACAACTTTGTGTGTATGTGTATGATGGAAATATGGCAAAAGACAGATCCTCTGGCTGGTCAGTACGTACTTGCAGCCTAATGGTGACAGAAGGGAGAATGACATAAAAAGCAATTTTAAAATAAGAAATATTGAGGTGTTCAGTTTAGTTGAAGGACAGAAGGGTAAATCAGTCCTCCAAGTGCTATCTTGAGGAACCTATGAAGAAACCTCAATTTTTAGACAATATCAGTGACTTAGAGTTGTTAGGTCTAGCCTTAATATATCTGGTACAGTTAAACTTTCCACTTATATATATATATATATATATATTAGATATTAATGACAAAAATCCCACTGACATCTGAGATGATATCTAGGCTGTGATTTTACACAAAATACTAAAATGCCCTGGGAAAAGCATGAATGAAAATGCATCCTAAAACTTTGTGTGAGTTTCTTACTGATGTGAATGAATGTGCTATTAGAATGAAGTAAGTTAGAAGACTATATATTAAAAAAAAAAAAAGTGAAAGCAATTCATGTTCATTTATTCGCTTCCTTACAATTCAGATATGAAAGGCAATCTGAGAATAAACTAATATTTCACTTTTTGATACGTTGCTTTTTCCAACACCAAAATAATGATCCAAGTTTGCTTTGAAGAAACTGTTGTGTAAACCATNCCCAGACCCCCAGGTCCTTTTCCTCAGGGCTGCTCTCCAGCCATTCCCCACCCAGCCTGGATTTGTGCTTGGGATTGTGCCTACCCAGGTGCAGGACCTTACACTTGGCCTTGTTGAATTTCATGAGGTTGGCCTGGGCCCACCTCTCCAGCCTGTGACTGGACTATCTTAGTCCAAGAATTGACCAAGAGACTATATTAGTCTCTTGGTCAGTTCAACGCTAAAGTAAGTACTCAGTCTTTAAAACAGCCTGTTAGAGAGATGAAGTGTAAATAACTATGTATTCCAGTTCTCTGGAGGAAAATGCATCTATTTCAGGCATTGATTCAGCTTTGAAAACTACTTGTCTGTACTTAAAAAGATATTCTGACTAGGAGGGGAAAATGAAAAAAAAGGAAAAAAAGATTAAAAAAGAGAAAAGTAGTAAGGAGTTAAAAGCATCATTATAGTGAGAAACAAGTCAGAGGAGTTAACAAACTATAACTTGCCCCAAGGGAAATGAGGCTTTGACATGAAACATTTCTTGCTAATGTTAGCATCTTAAAAACACAGCCTGTATGAACCATGCAGGATGGAGAAGCATATCAGGAAATATGCAAACATCACCAAGATACAATCACCTAACTGTGTTACACAGAAATTGTGTTAGAAATCTAACGGCATTAGATGGAGGGAGGAAAAGGCAATTTCGTCAGTATTTAGGATTTTGAGTTCTTCTGTGAGAATGGATATTGCCTTGAAATACAGATATTAAAACTATGGGTTTTTTTGGGAAATAGGAGCAGAGAACTGGTGATTCCTGCTTAACCATCATGGAAAACATAGGACTATTGACCAGTTAGGTTCGGGATATGAATGTTTAAACCTGTTGATCACCGCAGCAAACCCATGATCACACGGAAGCACCAAATTAATTTGCCTGAAATCACAGCAGCAGTAAACACCACTTCACAGTCCTTAACAGAGATTTCCATACAGTTGTTCTAATAACCTCTGCCAAGGCCTCTAGGAGACTAGTGATCATGTCAGGCTGTGGTTGTGGTTTCATGTGAAACTAACACCATCACAGCTGTGAAGGGGAGTTGTTTTGTGTTTGTTTGATTTTCCAGCTGATCTGACACTGTTTGAGTACAGTACTCTGTAAATCTACCTTGAAGGTTGGATTCTATCTCTAACCGAGCACTTGCAGCCTTCCTCTCTGTAAACAGCCTCTCATAAAAATGGAGAAAATACTAACAGTGGGTAAGACTGGTGGGATAGATGCTAAGTAGTTCGATTTCTTTCTCAGCTGTGCTCCACAAGCACTGGATTACTGACCTTCAGATGTGCCTGGTCAGATTGTAAGAAGTCATATTAATGAGGAAAAAGATAATAATTACATTTTTCTTAGAAGTATGTGTACCTCTCTTTATCAGCTCAGTTTTCTATTGTGCTCTATTAGAGGAGGTAATTTTATTTCTGGAACAAATGAGTAAACATGTCAGCTGTGCCAGAAAGAGGAATTACTTTAACCCTGCCTGTCTGTCAGAGATTATTCTTTGTTGCTGATTGATCATTTAGTCATGTGTACTTGTTTCAAGATGGGCTTGTGTATACTTTTAAAATAGTAGATCTTAGATAACTTTGCTCAGGTTGTGCAGATACTATTATGTACACACCTGTTTTATTATTTCCCTTCAGCATGGCTGTCTTCACTAACCTGATGTGTACTTTCATACTAATCACTGTACCTGTACTCTGTGTGATTTTTAGTTCACTGTCTGAAATTTATGGAGGAGAAGACATTTGGAATCTAAATTGCTGAGATGTTTTCTTAATATAAGACATACAGAAGATGGTGTACTTACTGGCTTTATCCTTATAGACTAAATCCAGAAATTCCAAAGCCATGAAACAACTGTTAGTAACTTAGTTTTTCAGTCTGCTTAGTTTGTATGGGATTGTTGTACTTTGGGTACTTGAGGCTGAGTGTTGCTCAGTTTTTTCAATGAAAAATTATGTTCTCTAATCTTAAATGCTGTGACTACTGCTATGACTCTAATGAATTGTGATCCATGTTACTACAGTGAAATATTTAAAACAGATAGAATTTTACTTAGGTTATAGAGTATTTAGCAGATGAATTTTATGAAAAAGCGAATCAAGGATGTGGACTAGGGAAGCCCAATTTTTTTGAATGCTGACAGTGGTATTTTGGAGATCAACCATAATTCAGGTAAGTGTTTTATCTGCCACCTTGGGGAACCATGGTCACTAGGTGGAACGATNTAGGAGAGCTGCTCCAGCCCTCTGATCATGTCTATACTTCTCCAAAAGAGGCCTGCATTAAAAAAAAAAACAAACCAAAAAAGAAACAAAAAACCCCAAACAAACAAACAAAAAAAACCCAACCAAAAAACCCCAATTTGTAGATACATGGAGACTAACAGAGAATTTATAATAGTTTAAAAGGCAGTAACGTCAGGAATAATTTACAATGTAACAGTTTCAATTACTCTTGTAACGATGGGAAAATGTTCTTGAAGTATGGAAGCAGATCAGCAGTAGTGGAGAGTTTTCACTCTAAGATTTCTGTGTGTCTCGTTCCTTCATGTGGCTTAGCTGAATAAAAGTGGGGGTACAGAACAGCTTAAATTATCTCAATGCACCTTGAACAGTTGATATTAGTAATTCCCTTTTTCACTTTCATGAAATACTGTGCAGAATTGGTCGCACAGCAAATAAACCCTTAAGAACTTGGGACTTTTATTCCACTTAATCTATTCTAATATATTGTCTCCACAACTTTGTCAGCAAAAATGCAACAGAAACCTTAAAAAGGCCTGCTCTTCTACTGACTTTGTAAAAGGATTTAAATAGAACAGAGATTAGAAAGAAAAAACACAACAAAACACAGCAAAAAAGATCCAAGTCTTTTAGAATTTTTTCATCTGTGTTTGAACAGAAAAGTGTCCATGAACCATAGTAATTGAATTTATTGAAGTGCTGTTTTTTTTTCTAGTTTAGATTTATTCATATTCGTATTTGTGTATGCGGAGAGCATTTCTCTCACTTTAACTCTCTTGAAATGTAAAAAGAAGTAGCTGCAGCATGTACTCAGTTAAATTACATTGGTGTAAAAGTTCTATGAAAAGATTGGCCTTTTGACTGAAAAGATTTCACACAGAGAAAGTTAGTGGTAAAATTTATTACTCAATTTCCATGAGCTGAGATATTCTCATATATATATATA
>WBNM01004062.1:0-26535 GCA_013399055.1 Ramphastos sulfuratus | reverse complement strand
CAGACGCTGTGCCCAACAGACAGAGATGGTCTTATTTGATGTTTTGAGTACTTTTTCCCAAACGTCTCAGCAAGCCTATGAGTGAAGCAGACATCACCACCATTTCCCTTTCACCGCCTGCAATACAATCTTCTCTATTAAAATATTCCAATTAGCTCAAACCAGCACAAGTATTCATCCAGCACTGATGCTGAGAGACAGAGTTAGCAACATCTCCACCAATTTGAAATTAAGCACCAAGGGGGAAAAAAAAAAAAAAAAAAAACAAACCACCACAGTTGGCAATGTAATTTCCTTTACAATTCTAAAAATTCAGCGGCTTTCTTCTTTGTCCTGTGGTTTGATCACAGCCCTCAAGCCTCTAGTGTCATGACACACTTCCTAACCACAGTGTTACACTTCCATCCTACTCACAGGAGCTTCAAGGAAAAATAGATGGCTTAAACAGCCAAATCATAGGTTGCATCACAAGTTTCCCATTAGCTACCACTCTCCAAAGGAGATTTCATCTCTGAGTTTGCTTTACCACCTGGCCTCAGCTGGCCACTTATTTTAACTAAAAATCTGCCATGCTACAAAACATCCAGTTATTTATCCTGAGCAATGAGGATCATTATTCTGTGTGATATGTCGAGTTTGTGTATAGTATACAGAACTCATTTATCTTCCAACTGCCTTGTAATGTCACATGACTTCCATCTCAGCTCGTGATTCCTTCTATGCTCAGTCAAGTGAGAAGGAAATGTGACATGGCTGGGGAACAATGCTACCTCAAAATACTCCACAGAGCCTTTTTGGAAACTACACTATCAGAGCAGAAAGTCCTTGCCTTGTGTTATACCATCTCGCTTGCTGAGATTCGAGCTTAAAAGCTCATGCTTATTGAGAAGCAGGTTTTCTTTGAGCTTGCTTTTGCTAAGCATGAATTTCATTTCTACCACAAGCCCTACCCCGAGAACTCAAAAATAATTTTGCAGGATCTGAACCCAGTATAATTTATCAATTGAACTAATTTTCTTTAAATCCTATTTCTGTTTCACATAAGTGCATAATACAAAAGGTAGATTTTAAAAGGCTGACTTGACTTTCACTAGCATGGATAGTGAAACCCCAGCTTCCACAACCCTCTGATCTTTCAGCTACCCTGACCGTGTCCTCCAAGAACTGGTGCTCTGTGCCACTTTGCTTACCTGCTCTGCTGTGCTAGGGAAAATACATGCATTGCTCTTTATACAGACTGTGCATTTCAGGCAGTTGGAAAGATGAGCAGAAATTAAATTTTCATTTTCCAGAAACTGCTTTAATGCAACGGTTTTAAGTAAATAAGATTTAAGGAATAAAACCCAAAACATTAAACAATCTCACATGCAAAATGAAATAAACTTTGAGAAAACAAAACAACAGTTCTACCCCAACTAACTCCTTGTGAGACCCTACTTGGAGCACTGCACCCAGTTCTACTGCCTCGAGCCTAAGAGGGATATGGTGCTGATGGAGCCAACCCAGAGGAGGGACTCAGAGATGATCAGAGGGCTGGGAAGGCAGGTGGTGAGAGCTGAGGTGGCTATCAGCCTGGAGAAAGGAAGTTCTGGGCAAGTCTTACAGTAGCCTTCCAGTACATGAAAGCCAGAAAGGGACTTTTTACAAAGGCTTGTAGAGATCAGGTGAGGGGGGACGGATTGAAGCTCGAGGAAGGTAGATTTAGATTACATAGTAGGAAGCAATTCTCGTCAGTGAGGGTAGTTAGACAGTGGAACAGGTTGCCAAGGCGTCATGTATGGCCCCTCCCTGAAGGTCAGGTTAGATGAGGCATTGAGCAACCTGGTGCAGTGAAGTGTCCCTGCCCACAGCAGAGGGTTAGGACTAGGTGATCTTCAAGTTGATGATCTTCAACTAGATAATCTTTTCCAACCTCAACCATTCTGTGGAGTAGTTCCATTCTCCAGAATGGAACACAAGTTAGTAAATAAGCATGGCTAGCATAAGGACTGCAGATTACCCAAGCCCACCAGAGGCTCTTGAAGAGAACAGCAGGGCTGCAGCACCAAGTTGCTAGGTGGAGATTAAGCCATGGCCAAGTCCAACTCTCCTTCCTAAACAGTTGCAATAAATTCTTGGACACCAGCTGCAGCTCACCCTTCCCACGACACGCCCAACTGAGAGCAAGTTTCATTATTTTTCGAGGTTTGCATGGTACCAAGTCAGTATGTTTTTGCTAACTGAATGCCAAGTTTCATTTCAGTATTTAATCAAAAGACATAGAATCATAGAATGGTAAGGTCAGAAGGGACCTCAAAGATCATCCAGTTCCAACCCCCTGCCATAGGCAAGGACACCTCCCACTAGTACAGGTCACTCAAGGCCTCGTCCAACCTGGCCTTGGACACCTCCTGGGAGGGAGCAGCCACAACCTCCCTGGGCAACCTGTGCCAGTGTCTCACCACCCTCACTGCAAACAACTTCCTCCTAACATCCAGTTTCAATCTCCCCTCTGCCAGTTCAAACCCATTGCCCCTTGTCCTGTCATTGCAAGACCTTGTCAATAGTCCCTCCCCAGCCTTCCTGTAGCCCCCTTCAGATCCTGCAAGGCCACTCCAAGCTCTCCTGGAAGCCTTCTCTTCTCCAGGCTGCAGAGCCCCAACTCTCTCAGCCTGTCCTCATAGCAGAGCTGCTGCAGCCCTCTGAGCATCTTTGTGGCCTCCTTTGGACCCGCTCCAACAGTTCAATGGGTTTCATTTATCCATTCCACCATTATTATGTCTGAACCCCTGCAATCCACACCCAAAAACATTAGAAAGAAGTATAACCTTAGCTTTCATCTTTAATTTGCTCTTTTTTGGTTGTTTAAAGTGCATTATGGAATTTAGGTGACTGCTTACATAATGCCCCTATTAGACTTTATGATAATTAAAAGTGACGTGACATAAAATAAAATATTTACTTAAGAGAAGCCACCATACCTCTCCCTAGGTCAATATATAAAAAAACCTACCATGTAATATTCCATATGAAACAGAAGATTTCAATATTGTTACAGGCTTTCACTTCATATTTTACTCAAGAAATTTGTTTTCAAAATAACCATGAAGTCACAGAAACAATATAATGAAACTCTCCTGGAAATTCAGCTGAAGATGCCTACTGAGCACTGTGTTTCTGCCATGCTGGAAAAACACCTGCCCATGATTTATAGTGAACAGAATGCTTACAGCCACACTCACACAGAAGTCAGATATAGTAGCTTCCTCCAGAATAACAACAAACCTACAGATATTCCTAGAGGGAAAAAGCAACTAGACAAAAGAAACACATTGATTGCCTTTCAAATAATTTGTTTTCTTCTGATTCCTCGCTAGAACCAGTTGGCAGTAGGGAGAATGGCTGTGTGAGATGGGGGCAGCTGAACTATTTGATCAGCCTGGTGGTAAAGCTAAGAAAGCAAGCAGATAGGGTAAGGAACATTAGGGAGTTGGAGTAAGAGACAGACATGTGGAACCACATTGTGACCTCCCTGAGACAGGAGCAGTCACCACAAAAACCTCAGAATAAAAGGGATCCTACATAAACCTCCCCACAAGGATGTGGGCAGAGTCTTGAAAGTAGGTAGAGTGGAAGCAAGTCTCTGTTAGGGAAGGCAAGCAAACCCTCTGCTTGCCCATCATGCCTCCCCAGTGCCATAGGTGCCATGGGTACGAGGCTCTAGAGGTGGAGGATCAATCCATACAGTGTGTTTGTTCATTCATCCATGCCAGAAGAGTCACTCATAAAAAAGAACCACCTCCCATAGCATCACTGCCACCTCCACAGAGGAGGAGAGAGAAGTCACAACTGTAGATGACTCTCTTCTGAAAGAAAGAGGGTCTGAAATACTGGGCAGACCCTTTTCACAGGGAGGTCTGTTCCCTCCCAGGAGCTCAGGTTACCTGGAGCTGGGGTTATTCAGCCTAGAGAAGAGGAGGCTGAGGGGAGACCTTATCACTCTCTACAACTACCTCAAGGGAAGTTAGGCTGGCCCCTTCCTCACTCTCGTTTTGATGACAAGTGACAGGACTGGATGAAAGAGTTACAAGCTGCACCAGGAGAAGTTTAGGCTGAATATTATAAGCATTTCTTCACTAAAAGGGTTATCAAACATTGCAATGGTCTGCCCAGGGCAGTGGAGGAGTTGCCATCTCCAGGGGCGTCCAAGCGGCATGTGGACCTGGCACTTAGGGACATGGTTTAGTGTTGATCTTTCAGTGCTAGGTCAAAGGTTGGACTGGATCATCTTTGAGGTCTCTTTCAACCAGATATATCCTGTGCTATGACTAGGTAACTCCCAACCCTGGTGAGGCCATCAGACAACTACTCATTATTACTCTTCCATGCGGGTGGTGAAGAACCTGTAGCACACAGCACCAGGGCAATTAAAACCAACTTTAGGACCCTGGGATAGTGAGGGAATCTGGGGCACAGGTTCTCTTTTCCTCCCTCCTTCCAGTGGGCAGATACACTAGAAGGAGTAGGCAAATCCATTCGATCAATACACACTCCATGGCTGGTGTCAGCATGGTAATTTGGTGTTCTCTCACAATGAGCTGACCTACACAACACCAGGCACGCTGGCATCAGATGGCAGTCACCTTTCTCAAAAGAGGAAGGAGGGTCTTTGCCCAGGAGCTAAAGGGGCTTATTGTTAAGGTTTTAAACTAGATGTGAAGGGGGATGGAGAAGAAATTAGACTTGCCTATAAACAGAGGGTTGACTCACGATGTTTAGAGGGAAGTGGTCTTGGCATGGACCTTGTTGACTGGACATGTGTTGGAGACACTGCAGCACAGTCAAAATCCAGGAGGTGAGCTGAGGGCTCCTGAGGCAGTAGAAGTCAGCAAAGAAACTCCCATAAAACACAAAGAAAGCTCTGCTACAGAAAGTGATTCTGCCAACATCCCAGCTGATGTGTCTCTACACAAACACACAGAGTATGGGCAACAAACGGGAGGAGCTGGAAGCTACTGTGCAGCTAGAAAACTATGACCAGATACCTGTCATTGAAACTTGGTGGGATGAATCCTATGACTGGAGTATAGCTGTTGATGGTTANGAAAGATTCTCCCGAACGAATTTCTGAACCCTAAGTAATTAATTTTATATACAGTTGTGGGCGGGGCTTTCCAGAAATAAAATAACTGCAGATTTTATAATTCCTGCCTCATGAAATCCCACAACCGAGTCAGCTGTTTAGAAGGCAAGGAAGGAGTGTTGCAGGAGTTTCCCTGTTTGTCAGAAAACAGATAGTGTGTGAAGAACTGTCCCTGAAACAGAGTCACAAACAGGTCGAAAACCTGTGTATGTGCCTCTTGAGGCAGGTAATAGACAGCACTACCAAGGGAATGCAATACTGGAGCTCACAGTCACAAATGCAAGTGAACTCATCAGTGGTGTCAAGACCAGGGGCAGCCCAGGCTGTAGTGATCATGCAAAGGTGGAGTTTGCAGTCCTAAGGGATAGGGGACAGGCAAGAAGCATAGTTAGGACTCTAAATTTTAGGAAGGCAAACTTTCAGCTCCTTAAAGAGTTAGTCAGTAGGGTCCTATGGGAAATCCTTCTCAGGGATAGGGAAGCAGAGCAAAGCTGGGACNCCTGTCATTGCAAGACCTTGTCAATAGTCCCTCCCCAGCCTTCCTGTAGCCAATTTCAGATCCTGGAAGGCTCCTATAAAGTCTGCTGGCAGCCTTCTCTTCTCCAGGCTGCAGAGCCCCAACGCTCTCAGCCTGTCCTCAGAGCAGAGCTGCTGCAGCCCTCTCAGCATCTTCGTGGCCTCCTCTGGACCTGCTCCAACAGTTCAATGTCCTTCCTGTGCTGGGGGCTCCAGAACTGTAGCCTATGGTTTTCTGGTTTGGATCAAACGCCTACTTTAGAAGCCATTTAGGCAATCAAATTGCTGATAGAATAACTGTGCTGTCCTCAGAATAACTTTGGTTTCATTTCAATTATCTTTTGGATGCCTCTCAGGAAAAGAATGTGCAGCACTCATTATCCACAGTGCCTAACACCCTGAGCTCTTCTGGGACAAAGGCAAGGAGCACTTCTACATTCATCTGATGTGGAAAAGCACATTCTCAGCTTGTGCAATAATATACGGCAAAGTAACCCAATCTTATGGCTTCTGGGCAAGTTAACTACACTTCTCTAACAAAATACATACTCAGCAAAAGGAAATGTTTTGTTGGCTCATCCAATGAAAACATGAATACTTGTCTCTCAAGATGGCCTGCACTCTACTTCTAGCCAAAAAAATGGGTAACTTTCACTAATATTGAGACTGCACATCCAGCATGAAGTGAGATCATTCACTTGTTACAGAAACCACGTAGTGAAGCCAACAAAGCTTTCATAGGAAAAAAATTACAAAGAAATTTTATTTTAATTAATTTATTCACAAAAGGGTTTCTTATGCTAAACGGCTACACAATGTAACCGAGTCTCTGATCAATGGATTTGCCAGACAGTATACAGGAAATCTTTCACATTTCCTGTGAAAATTACACACCTCTCCCCCTTTTCCCCTGACAGCATGATTCACAACAACCCTATCATATCCCTTAAGTGAAGCCTGAGATCTTTGCCTCAGAGAGTTACATTAACACAGCCTAACCTTCTCTGTAGGTGGGGAGAAGCAGATTCTAAAAGTGCTCCAGCTCCACAGAACATTTCCTAGTCTGCTCATTCCCTAACAAAGGAATATCTGCACTGACTTTGAATATAAGATGGTGTCCTTTAATAAAGTGACACTTGATAGATTTGTGCACAGGAACCATCAGTGTTTGCTACATCTGGGGATGAGATGCAGTGGCAAGCCAACTGAAGTTACAGATCCAAATCATATCAGAGGGCTGGAGCAGCTCTCCTATGAGGACAGGCTGAGAGAGTTGGGGATATGCAGCCTGGAGAAGAGAAGGCTTCGAGGAGACCTTAGAGTAGCCTTCCAGGATCCGAAGGGGGCCTACAGGAAGGCTGGGGAGGGACTATTGACAAGGTCTTGCAATGACAGGACTAGGGGCAATGGGTTTAAACTGGCAGAGGGGAGATTTAGACTACATGTCAGGAGGAAGTTCTTTACAGTGAGGGTGGTGAGGCACTGGAACAGGTTTCCCAGGGAGGTTGTGGCTGCTCCCTGCCTGGAGATGTTCAAGGCCAGGTTGGAGGAGGCCTTGAGTGACCTGTACTAGTGGAAGGTGTTCTTGCCTATGGCAGGGGCTTGGAACTAGATGATCTTAGAGATCCCTTCCAACCTTACCATTCTATGATTCTATAACATAATGTAAGCTTTAATTAAAAAAATATAAATGGCCCATATTTAAATGGAGTTAAAATGCTGAAATCTTAGTAGGTGTTCCAAGCAAGAGCATGTAAGAACAAATAGGCAAGAGAGTGCTCATCATACTGTAGATGCTAGATTTGATGTCATGACTTACCAAGCCAGCTATTGGAGTTGGCAGGCGATTGATCTTCTTAACAATGCCAGGTTTGATCTTGTTAATCAAACTAGGAAGAAATCAGATGATTTTGTGTTACATAATCAACTTTATTTAAGCATGAGCATCGATGTCTATGAAGACATACTCTGCATATAATTCCAAGTTATGACTTGAACTAAATAAAAGGTTTTAATAGGTTAACATTTAAAACATATTTTTTCAACCAGTTTTCAAAAGGAGTGAAAAGTAACAGACCACAGCTGCAAAACAACCAACAGTTGCAAAAATGGGACCAGTCACACACACAAATAAAGACATTTCTTTCTCATGGCAATCCTCAGAAAAGAAAATTCTTGGGTAGGCACAGGCAGGAATGGATCTGTGTTTTTACTGTAGAGGTAGTGATGCTAATCAAGTTCCCCATTTACTTTTTTTTTTTTTTGCATTAAAAGTTCTTCTGTAGAGAATGTTAAAAAAAAAATCATCAGAATGCTAATTTGCCAAGTTCAGCATGTGAGAAATCAACTCCCGTTCCACACTGCAATCATTTTTCACACATAATTTACATATGCAAGTTATTTTCAGTCTCAACCCGAAGAGACTTCACCTCACATCACACTTACTTTCTGCAACATTCCTAATTAAACTGAGAAGAAAAGGCAGACTAACACATCACTGTTGCATACATGATCCCAAAAGCATCTGTTCTCCTGCAGCGAGGATGAGGCATATGAAATTCCTTGTGCCTTTATACCCAGGTTTCCAGTTATGGAGTAGGAAATGCAGTGGTTCACCAAATTATATGCTAGACCACAGGATCAGCAGAGAGTGTGGACCTCAGAACACTCTGCAGACTTCATCTGCCTATATACCTTTGAAGATACTGGACTTGCTCCCTCTCCTTGATGTCGCTTGTCTAGCCNATTCTGTGATTCTATGATCCTATACAAAAAAAGCATTAACAAGATTTTGTTATCTACCAACTCCTATGCAGAGCCATGACCCAGAGTTTAGTGTCTATATGAGAAAAGATAGTTTTTGCTCAAGCAGCAGATGTGCTTGGAAAATAAAATACACAAAGACCAGAGTTTATCTACACAGACAAAATGGAAGATAGATTTCTAAGTGCCTGCAAAAGAACAAACAGTAGCTGCCAGTCCTGAGATTTGTCAGCTACGTTAAGTAGTTGTTCAACAAACAAAATACATTTGATGACTTTTCCACCAAAAAGACAAAAAGGTGATATGCTGATGTGGAATTAAGAAGTGTTTGGGTTCCCTTTCCCCACCTCCTTTAAAACAAGCTTATAAGTGTGTAGTTTATTTGCTTTATGGTACTTTATTGGAATAGCATATGATCAAGAAAACTTTATTGATTTTCTGTCTCTAATACATACATGGGAGCTCTGGTAAAACAGCAAAGGCTTTCTTTTGTCAACTGCTTATCAGCCAGCCAACGTGCACTTAGCCATAAATAGGCCAAACAAAGTGCTATAGCAGTATGTGGTGCAAGTCTAAGTCTTACCTGGTATACAGCCAAATACACACTCACCAGAAATAATATAACTGTGAGCACTAAATTAGCCATATCACAGATGAAATGAGGAAATCAGCAATACCAGGCCTCGTTTGTCTCTCTTTTAAGATCTTGCATTCTACTGACCTGCTGAAAAGTCTGAGAACCTGTCTTACTCTCTTCTGTTTCCCCAAGATGTCCGTGAAAGCCATTTCTCCTTCTGTATTTTAAGTATGTCAGATTTAAAATCACAACAGAGGACAGCTTTATGATTTCATGAAACATAATTAGGCATCTTTTTCTTTGATGAAAGCTGCATATCTCTCAAGACAAGCTGCTCAGATGAAATTACAGGATGTTTTTCTTGCACATAGCTACTAATTACAGATAAATTTAACTGATTTGCATCTGGCAGATGGAGACTCATTCTTTTGACAATGAAGATATCAGGAGACTGGAATATATCAGTTCAATGCCAATTCTTAAAAGACACCATTTAAAAGTTACAGTTGAATATAATACACATCTCACACTAAAGAGGTATCTGAAGAAAAGCCTTCTTATTAAAAACAAACTTGTTTTGTTACCACAGTCAGTCCAGTTAACATGTGCTTATGTAAGGAATGAAAATACACTTTTCATCTCTACAACATCAGTCAAAATTAGTCAACTCCTCCATATAAAAGATAACTGTAGAAGCAACTAGAAAGATAAACCGTACCGGTAGAGAGCCCAGAGCACAAAACAAGGACAAGGAGAGAAAACAGTAAGATTCACAGAGGGAAAAAAATCCAGGAATATTGACTTTTTGCATTTACCTTGGGTTTTTTTCATACAGAGTAAAAGATAAGAAAAAACATACAAAAGAGAGACTGCAAAACCAAGAAAAGTGAACCTTTACCAGTGTTTTCTAAAACTTTGCTTGGCTGAACTGATTTAAAAGTGGCTCTGCAATTTGGTGTTTACTTTTTGTAAGCATCCCAGGTAGTCCTCAAACAAGATTTCTCTTACACTGGTGTTCTAATGGAATTTACACCTGCCGTTGCTTAAAATACTAAAGGATTACCACTGCTTCCTTACTGGAACAGGTTTCCAGGAGTGCACAAAACCAATCACAGATACGTGGAAGAGACCCGACGAGTGAACATTTTACATCTCTGACTCAGTCTAACAATGAAACCAGACAAGTCCCATAACTGCCCAGCCTATAATATACAAGCACAAGGAAGCTTTTTAGAGAAAGCACTCCAAAAAGCAGCTGAGGTTGGAGTTTCTTGTTGAAAGCAATAATTCAGACCAGAAAGTACTGAAGCTTGGACTGCATCTGCGTATACAATTTTTTTTTTCTTCTTTTAAGCATGTTTTCATAAAGTGTATCAAATGACATCCAATAGATTCCACATACTTGATACACCTGGATGTAACCATAACAGCAGCATTAGTAAGGCAGTGGACACTAGAAATAAAATGCCTGCCTGTTAACATTAATTTACAGTTTCATAAAGTTTGCTTCTGACATGTAGTACCTCTGCACTCAGAAGATTTTCTTTTTAAGAGTTCTCTGGTAGCAGTAAGAAGCTTCCAGGACTCAGAAAACCACCAGCATATGGAATTTACAGTAATTTCTTACAAGGGTGTGGGCATGGAGGACAAGGGTAAACTGATGTGCTGGTTTGAGGCTAATTGGAATATTTTTTAATAAAAAAAAAATTATAGGCTGTGAAAAGCAAACAGTGGTGATGTCTGCTTCACTCATAGGCTTACTGAGATGTATAAGAATATGAACGCAAAACATAGGTAAGACACTCTCAGGCTCAGAGAGTCTCGGTCTCTCTAGCTTTTTGCCTTCTCACTGCTGAGAAACCTAACTAAGCACTCTGCTTCTAACTCCCCTGGCCCATCCTCCAAACTCACTTCGCACATAAGGCAAACCCTGGGGTAAGGTATAGGGGTGGGGAGAAGGTAGAAGGGTGGTTGGGAGCCCCTCCTGGGGACTCTGATTGCTGGGAGGGGAATTGTGTTTCTGTATTACCTTTAACTTGTCTATATCTGTAACTATTCCTGTCTGTTGTGTATATCTCTGCTTGTACACTGTGCTAAGCTGTAAATAGAGCTTCAGTCCTTAACTTACAGCAGCTGAGTCTAGTCTGGGGGATTTTACGAAGTGTAGGGGGCCGGGAACTCCCAAACCATCACAGGTTTGATTTGATCCCAGGCACATCACTGCACAAACTGAAGACAAAGCTCAGTGATACCATACGCATTATAAGCACTAAAACCAATCTAATTGCTTCAGAATCAGCATGATCCTCTTGGTAACACACTGAGCATTTGGGACAATACATAGAACACATCCATCTAGAAAGAGAATGTCTGAGAAGTCTTCTTTTGCATGGCAAACAAGTATTCATCAAACAAACCAAAACACAAAGCCAACCCAAACTAAACAAGTCCTTATTACAACACATTTCTGGTTCTTCAGAACAGTATAGGTAAGTCAATACTCACTCGCACAACAGGACTCCGTTTTCTAGGGCTGCTCGAAAGTCTTTAGTTCCAAAGCTTTTCCCAGTAATTGTCTACAAAAATAAGAGTTGGAAGTTGATTCAACACACACATACACAGCATCAGAACTAGAAAGAGTATAAGCAGTACTAAAAAAAAACCCTCAACAAAACAATAAATCAAGAAAAACTTTTATTCAACACTTAGTTCATAATATTATTTATTAATTTCAAAAGAAAAATTTATTTTATTATTTAAAACACAATTCTTTACACCACAAAAGAAGTCTGAGCCAACATCTTCAAGTAGACTACTTGAAGTTTCCTCTAGGGTAAAAATCAATCTTCAGCTAAATGGTGTGGGAACACTCATTATTTTCTAAAACAATACCAGTCACACTGAAAAGGATAAAAACTTCTGTCTGAAATAAAGTGCAAATCAGAGAAGAAGTTTTCCCCCTCCCCCTCACTTCATATCCCAGTGTGTACACTCATGATATCTGGCACAAATTACTTCCAAGGAGAATTATTTTCCCTGCTCCTTGCATCCAAAGCATGATGACTAAAGAATCACTCCGGCAAGTCTGCATTACCACATGCACATCAATTCTTACTACTTGACAAGTGATAGAACTCTACTAGTAGGAACTACTTTTTATTTTTAGGATTAAAAAACACAAACAAGAACAATGTTTTAATAAAGGACTTAAGATGTCCAATGCCAAAAGCACTGCCTACAAGTTTTTGGCAAAGTTGTTTTCCGTGGTGTTTCTGGCACTAACTCACTCCATCACTGTGCTGGTTTGAGGCTAATTGGAATATTTTAATGGAGAAAATTATACTGTAGGCTGTGAAAAGGAAACAATGGTGATGTCTACTTCACTCATAGGCTTGCTGAGATGGATAAGAACTCAAAACATAGATAACACAGTCTCTGGGGCACAGCGTCTCGGGCTGTCTAGCAGCTTCTGGCTTTTCTCCTCTGCTGAGTTACCTCACTAACCACTTTCCTTCTAACCCCCCTGGCCCATCCTTGAAACTCACCTCACGCATAAGGCAAACCCTGGGGTAAGGTATAGGGGTGGGGAGAAGGTGGAAGGGTGGTTGGGAGCCCCTCCTGGAGTCTCTGATTTCTGAGGGGGAAGTGTGTTTCTGTATTACCTTTAACTTGTATATTTCTGTAACTATTCCTGTCTCTTGTGTATATCTCTGCTTGTATATTGTGCTGAGCTGTCAATAGATCTTCAGTCCTTAACCTCCAGCCTGCTGAGTCTAGTCTGGGGGATTTTACAAAGTGTGGGGAGGCAGAGAACTCCCAAACCATCACAGTCACAAACCAGACCCAAGCAGCACCTTGAAGTCTAAACTCATCCGGAGTCTTCCTGCTAAATCTTTCCTTTGCTCACATCTCTTGAAGAAATCAAATTTGGCATATTTCTCCTAAACACTCAGATTAGTAACCCACACTGGTTGTAAAGGAGCAAAAATTCCTACAAAGGGTTTTAACCCACTTGGGTATAGATATCCAACACTGGGAGGGGTATTTGAGCTTTGAGGACCCTAGAGTCAGTCAGTTCATAATTAGGAGCCTCCCTTTGGAGATCCTGACCATCTCCCATGGTGCACAGGACTCTAAGAGCAACAGCCAAACATGCTGTGCAATCTGCAAGCGTCCAGACCAAAGCTACTGATTACCACAGTAATTAAGGTAATTAATAGTGGAACAAATGAGTTGTACTTGGTAAAAGAGCAAAGGTGAGGATGCAGCTTTAAGGATCTGTTGCATTATCACCCTATTATTTTTCTATATTGCAAAAGAACATACACTAACACCAGAAAGCTTACAACTGAAGTACTTAGTTCAAATCTAGGTTACCTTTTAATTAAAAAAAAACCCCACACTAACTAATTTCAGTCAATTTGAGGACAAAAATAGATGCTAGATCACAAAAATAGTAAAAAAAAAAATCCAACCAAAAATCCCCACACAACACTCTTCTGGGTTTACTTTTTTTCCCCCTAAGATTTAACAACTACTAAGAGAAAAATTATGGCAGATAAACACAAGGTTAAGAAAACTTTTGAAATTCAGGGAAAGAAAAAAACACTCCACCCTTTTAAACAAGGATGACACTGATTCCCTGAGGAGAACTGCATTTTATACAGTGTTTCTATTAAAATGTGTTCTTACAGGAGATCAGATGTTGCATCTCAGCAATATCATTTTGAAGACTCACTTAGAAACACACCATCTGAAAATTACCCTTATCTCAAATGAAATGCAGCTTTCAGGTTCCAAACCTGTATATTCAGTGGTAATAATTTTGACGAAACCAGACAACGTCACATAACAGCACTGAAAGTTTAAATATAAATATTTGTGTTCCCTGGGTAATAGGGAGCATGGCTTATAAATTAAGGTCTGCTTTCTGCAAGCTACAAACTTGAATCTGCAAGTCACGCAGCAGAACTGTACTCTAAAACAGTGGCTGTAGGTGAAGGTTTAGCTTCATTGCCACATTTCAAACTCCAATAAATTCTTAGGAGTCTAAAAGTTACTCTGGAGTTGCTGCTGACATCTACAGGACTACATAGTCTGAACATCTGTTTTAATGCAGATGGTTTACTGCTATCTTGCCACCTACTGCATGCATAACTTCTTTCCTTCATTTAGAGCTGGGCCCATCCCAAACCTGCAGCGTCACTCCTCAAAAGTTATTCTGCAGAAGTTAAGGCACATGCACCAATGAAGACATAGTCAACTTCAGTGTAATCCCTCCACAACACAAAAGTGTCACAATGCAGTGCAAAATTAGGTTGTCATGGTGTATCTTACGGTCTTCTCCACAAACAAAACAAAAACAAGCAAGCAGACAAAACCCAACCAAAACTTAACACCTCGCCCTCCAAAACACCCTGTGGAAGATCTGTCACAAAGTCTCCAGGCACATGACCTCAAGTAACTAGAAGCCATCCTTGAACAAGAGTTCAACTTGTATAGATGGTTGCAAATCTTACTTTTAATCTGGCAGCTCTCTTAAAATTAAGTTAGAGGCCATTACACTGGAAGTATTTTGACTAAATGATGTGAGCAGCTACTCACTGTGGCAATCAATGCTCATTTGAGATACAGGACGGAGCTGTTAGACCAATCTTGTGACCCACAGATTTTGATGACTACGTGGTTTGTTGACATGAAAATAAAAGCATTCAGTATTGCCAAGTTAGGTTTCATTGACTTCTAAGGATAGCTAATAATTAAGTAATTAAGTAATTCTCTGGGAACAATTTAACACTGGTGGCTTGCAACCGAAATGTTTTCCAAGTTGCACAACACCTTGAGTCTGTTGATGTCACAAAAGTAAGTATTTCATTTTAAACTCCACAGAGATGGAGGACTTATCTCAGCATGGGCTTTATGACCACTGTGAGGTATAGAGCTTAGCTGTAACTGCTATAGCCTACAGGGTAACAATGTATCATTAGAAAATTGGAAAGCCATTAACTGCCTCAGAGTTCCTCACCTTTTAAGAACCTGAGTGAGACAAAGTGAATCCCACCCTGAGATATGACATCTTCAAGCAATGTCTAAAATGTATGAGTCACTGTTCATTCATTAAAACTGGTTATGCTGGGTGTGGTACTCTTATGTAATAAGCATAATTGATTTTGGACAATTTTTCAACCACTTAGGCCATGGAAGCCACCAAATAATAAAGGAAGTATCTCAAAAACATGATTTTTATCCATGCTTGAACAACATCTCTTTTCAAATCATGTCTCTTTTCTCACCTTCATTCAGCTGAATGGATTCTGCTGCTCCCCAACCAAAACTTTTTTGGTTTTGTTTGGTGTTTTTTTTGTTTTTTTGTTTTTTTTTTTTTTACAGAAAGAGAGCAATGACCTAAGTAAAAGCTGCATCACAAACTCACATTTAATTGCTGCTATAAAAAGGTTTGATTTTTGTAAGACAGCATGCTTTGATAACTTGCAATTGTCAGGTCCAAGCAATTTACTTCAAACAGCATGCAAATCAAGTCTTTACCTAAATTTAGATATTTCAGAAGTGCTTACAAGTGCTAATTTAATTTCAGAGTTGCTGCAATTCCTGTAGGGGGAGGCAAATCAAGAAGATAACACCAAGGCTCAACCATCGTGAAGACGGCACAACATCAAAATCACGTTGGACTGAAAAAGCACATGGCACAAAAGAATGTACTAGTCACACACCTCGGTACCAAAATTAACATGGAGTACATCTGACTCGTCCTACTAGGAGCCAAGTATATAGCTGATCATCATAAACCTCCTTTGCTTTAAAAGCTATTCAAAGTTGGAAGATTTTCCAGTGTTGATAAAACAAACAAACAAGGGAGTTCATGCCAAGTTGCTTCCATGGCTTACACCAGTCTGAATGGCTTCAACAGAAATACTTCTCTAACAAGACAGTAGATGCTGTCAAGTAAATTGGTTTCCCAAACCACCACTTGCAACTCTAAGTGCAAAGGACTGGCAGGTTTCGCAGTTCAACTTTGCTGTGCTGGAAACACCAAAGCCTGACTCTTCTCATCCAACGCAGGATTCACACCACATACACTGGCTAGCAGATTCTCACCACAAAAGCAGCAGCTGCTCAAAAAACATGGAGACGGCACAGGATCATGCCCAGCCTGTGACTTAAGTGATGTCTTGATGCAGATGAGCCAGGTACTCACCGTTCTGCCAGCTCTACAATCATGCAGGCCAGCCCTGCTCTCTCCACCCCGTTCAGAGCTCCTCTTGTCACCACCCCATGCAGACTACACCATCTCAAACCAGGCAAGACCCCCACAGACCAATTTGAGAGGAACAGCAACTGCACTGTTGTGAGGAACACAGCTCCCTGATGCAGGGGTGTAGGTTAGGCATGAAAGATTGAAGAGGCTGAATGAAACATGACAGCAGCAGCCTTCATGGTAACTCACCCAAGGCAGTTTATCGAATGGCAACCTCAAAAGGCACTGTGTCGATTCACCACCTTCAGGTGTTGCAGGCAGCTGAACAAATCCAACGCTGCTGTACCACTCTCACCACAGAATCTTGGCTGTGCTTGCCAGCTGCTCTCACAGCGCCTCGCCTTGGCAGATCACCTCACACACCATGTCTGAATTACTGCCTGCCCAATGGTTCTCCTTCCCTCCACCCGTTACTAAAACACTGGATCAGACCATACAGCAAAGGGCGCCACTGTCACACGATCCCAGTCTTACATACTACCACTTACAGCACTGGTTTGACACTAACTGCCCTCACCTCACTTCAGAACGGTACTGGTACTGTGCACAAGGAGTTACACAGGTTACACACAGCCTAAAAGCATCTGTCCAAGCATCTCCCAGTGCTCTGGCATCTGTGTGGTTTGGCAGGGCCTGAAAGTAGATCCATGACATTTTTATACAGCATGTTGAGCCCACTGTATTTTGTATACAGTCATCAGTAAAATGCTCTGCCTCAGCTTGACAGATTTTACCTTTGGACATTACTTTTTGTCGTGGATTTAAGTGGGACAGATTGCTGCTCTTTGGTGTAGAAGAAAAACCATTCACACAAAGGATCAGAGAACGCTGCAAGGTTTAAATGGAGCAGCAGCTCTCAAGCTGCGACGTTACAGTTCTACACTGTGCTGAGCACAGCAAAGACATAAAATACACAAATTCATGTTCAGCCTGGGCCCAGTCCTGCCATCTGGGCTTACAATAATCTCACGAGGCTACAACCTTCCAGAGCCTTCCTCCAATCAAGACTCACCTCACAGGCCTCAAACACCCCCTCCCTACACCAAACCATTTGTGATGCAGTATAAAATTCAGGCTGCAGCTCCAGGCCCACAAAGGCTGCTCCAGGCCAAGCTGGCAGCATTGCCAAGGTCAACCAGCAGGCCTCTCTCCTCCTCTGCAGGCAGTAAGAACCTGGGCATCCTTCCCGAGAGGAGAGAGGTGAGGGGAAAAGGGAAGATGCTGATTTTACAGACAGTTTTTACAGGGGCGTATGAAATACTAAGGTTACACTTCCCAGTGCACCTCCTGGTTGCTCTAGCTCCCGGAGGCCTCTAGCTGTATGGTCGTGAAGGCACCAACCAGCTTCAAACTGGCACACTCTTCAAAACACCAAAACACTAACACGGAAGCAGTTTTTCCAACAACCACCACCACCAAAAAAACAAAAAAAAAAACTCAAACACACACAAACATAACAACAAAAAAAAACAAACAATAAATCACCGGGGATTTTTCTCCTGTTGCCATTCATAACGTTTTGTTTGGGAGCGGGGAGCGGAAATCAGGATTTCCCTCAGTAGTCAATTGATTTATCAAAGTCCTTCCCTAAGTGCAGATGGTAGGAAGCACGTTCTGAAGGTTGCTGCACACAAGCGGCCAAACCAGTTGCTTGGGTAAAAAGCCTTTGGTGTTGCAGCAAGCATCCCAGCCACAGCTCCTAGTAGATTTCTGAAGGTCAAGCAGCAGAAGAGAGCAGCTCACTGTGAATCAGGCAGTATCTGTCTCCCTGGATTTCAGGCCCTGCTAATATGTCATTTTACGTATAGCAAGAGTAGGCGTTCCTGTCTTCCACCCACAGGAGAACACTGCTGGCATTGCACCTTTGATAGCACAAGGTACAGGAGGTACAGAGCAGCTAGGGTCAGAGAGGGAACTGCACTACTGTCTTCCCTTCCAATCACAATTTCATTCATGGTCAAACAATCTCCTGAGAGATCAACAACTGCTCAAGAAGCTGGTACCCAGAGGCTTGCCCAGTTGTCCAGCAACGAACTTACAACATTGCTCAGTCTCAGAACTTCACAGGACTCAAGAACAAGGCCTGGGTTTCCACAAAAGGAAACTCCTCATTCATGCATCTCATTGCTACACTCCAGGACAGACACGACTCCGTGAACGAAAAGAGCCTAAGTGGCTGGTAACAGTAAGAAGCTGTATAAATTTGACTGCACAGCTGAAGTAAGAAGGCTGAAGGAGGTGAATATTTTGCCATTGATCACTTATGACTGTGTGAATGTTCCCCTTTATATCCATAACAGTGATGTTTTTCATCTGGAGTAATTCCCACTCTATTGCTCAATGCAAAACTGTACTCTCCCGTTCAACCCCATACCCCAAATCTCTGGGCATTATTTCATTTCAGAGGATGTGGAAATTTTTCAATCTTTGGCCAAAACTGCCTTGGATAACAAAAAAAGAATAGGCACTTATGAAAGGAAATGGATGATTATTGAATAAGTCTTACTGTTATTTTCTATCATCAACATAATGATGGGGTCTTATTGTGGTATGCCTTCTGAACAGACATGCCAGGACTCCTGAAAAAAACATGAAACCACATTTTTACAGAGATGAAGAAAAACAACGAATAAAGGGCAAGCAAGAAGGGACATGATCACTGGTGTGGTAGGTGCAGGAAGCACTGATCTCTGCTCATCAGCAGGTTACACTTTTTTTTTTTCCAGCTCTTCTGTCAAATGGCATATCAAAACAAAATCTGAAGGAGGGAACTCAAGTTTTTCTTCTAATATTTAAAACAATCCTTGAATTAGAGGAACAATACTGCAAAAAGCAAGGGCAAGCATTTGGGGTCAGTTCAGTTGAGCTTACTCTCCCCACGAACATAATCATTCCCCAGAACAGCAACATTCTGTAGGGCTGGTCAAGCAGCAACAATTGCAGAAGAAAACCATGATGCTGCCCTGAAATGGCAGTCTCCTTTCCCACCATCTTCCTCCTACCCATGTGAAGCGTTTGCATTTAGAAAGTGTACTGCAATCACCCAGATATCTTCGTGCTTTAATATAGCACTAAAACCAAACAAAAAAACACACAAAACACACACACAAAAAAAAACCCAACAAACAAAAATTAAAACCACACCACCAAAAACCACCTCAATAAAAGAAAAAGGAAAAACCGAAGCAAACCCATCAAAGCAAACTCAAACCCCACTACACAACAAAAAGCATCACCGCCATCTAACTCCCTTGACACATACCACCATCTTTTCCAGCTGCAAAACGGTTATGGCAATTGAGTCAGGCATTCCAAGGCACCACAAGGCTAGAGCCATAGGACACTGGACATGAGAGAGGACTACTGGTTGGACTGTGCAGATTCCTGAGAGTCTGCAAATATCCAAGGATTCAGCGATTCAGCACTCAACAGCCAGGCGGTCCCTACCCAAGGGGGAGGTTGGCTGTGCACTCGCACAAAGAACTTCAACTTCAGACAATAATCATCATCAGAAAAAACAACACTGAAAGCCACTTCATAAAGTCAGTCTGTATCACTGTTTTTGCTAAAAGAGGGAAAAAATGTTTTTGGTACCTGCAGCACTTCAGTTTCAAGTGAACGAGGAAAAAAAAAAACCCCACACTTTTCTTTGTTTTTACAACCTTGAATTAAAATAGAGCTGTTACTTGAAATACAGACAGATACAATGTTAGTGCTACTAAAATCACATCTGTCAAAGGAAAATGTGAAGAAAGGATTAAAGGATACATACTGAGACATGGTTTCGGTCAGCTCCAGTAAAATACATTCACCAACACCCCACCTTTCTCCCTCACGCATACATATAGGTGGACACACAGGCTCTGGGAAATCCACAGCCCTCTCACCACATCTTCCCTTCAATCTTCATATCCCCTGATATTATCATCTCCTACACCCACAGGGGTGTCAGCCCATTTCCTCAGGTTTAGTTAGCTCATTAAAGAGGCAAAAGATGGACAGTAAACAAAGACACTGTACAGAAACGAGTATTTAACAAGATCAGAAGGCACTATAAAGGCAATTAGTGTCACGCACAGAGACTGAAAAAAAATAGTAATGACATCACTTCTCAGCAAACTATGTCACTTGGAATTAACTGCAGCACTTAAATGACAGCATTTAGAAGTTTTAATACTATGCAGCAGCAATTGAGTAGAAATAAACCACCATGTGAAAGTCACTGACATCAATGCTGACTTCATGACAGAAATGTTACACTTTTCTCTGGAGCTGGAATAATTCAGGGAGAAAAGATTAGTTTTCAAGAACTCCATCAGTATCACCTGTTCAAATCAAAGTAAAAGCAAGACTGCAAAGCTCTTGAATGCTATTGTGCTTATTAGTTTCATGGGTTTGCTCAAAACAGTTTACTTTTGAGATAGAACAGAGGGTAAGGAGTAGGCAAAGGTATATGGAACTGCAACATCAGTAAAAGGGAACAGTAAGTTGGGGGGTGGATTTCTTCGGTTTGGGTGGTTTTTCCTTTTTTCCCTTTTTTTTTTTAATCTGAAGTTTCAAGGAACATAAACCACACACACAAATAATTGTATTGGAATATCTGAAATACACTGTATGTGCACTGAGTTACTTAATAATCTGGGGGTGAAACTTCTGAAGACTCCATTTCCCAGCATCTGTAGTGATGCACTGCATTACAAGTCATGAGTTCCTGTGTTACAGCACTAGACAGCAGAGGACACTGCCACTGCTTGGCAGCACCATCTAATGAGAGACGCCACATGCGACATATGACCAGAGGCTCCGTGCTTATATATAGTCCCACTCTTTGACAGGAGATGAAAGAAATTGCCTCTGGCAAAGACACTAAAAATTGCAGTCAGAAGAGGAAGGATGGCTGTGAAGGAAATTGAAGTCCAAGGGAGCAGCAAAATGATGGTGTACATCTGAAAAATATGACAAGCATTCTGGGAAGCAGAGTATCAGTCTGGACAATGGAATAAGGAAGGTTAGGTTTAGTAGGTATTGCTAACCAGCTCTTGCTTCATTAGGTTTTTGAGGACTTCTAAAGTTATAAACCCTGTGCTGTTTTAAAGAGAATCATAGACCAATCCGTACTGGAAGGGATCCCCAAAGGTCATCCAGTCCGCCCCCACACCCCCTGCTGAAGTCAGCAAGGACATCCTCAACTAGACTAGGTTTCCCAGACCCCCATCAAGCCTCACCTTGAATATCTCCATGACACAGAAAGGAGTATTTGATCAATGTTGCAAGTTACAGAAGAGTCTTTTTGAGAACTATGATGTGAACATGGTTGTGTCTCTGGTAACACAGCTTTCAGGAGATCCTTTCCTAGCTACATCTCCTTCAAGACACTTCCATCATCTAAACACAGCACACATGGTGCCACTCTGAACAGTGTCCTTCTACTCACCTGTTATTCCCAATTATACACATTACCCCCACCCTATCTCAATGTAAGTTCTTTACTGCTTGAGATATGGTTGCCTTTACAGAAAAAGAGAGTCATTACTGACAGAAATCAGGGATGAGGTTACCAATGACCTCAAAATCAGGTCTTAATCCTACTTAAGGACTGAAGAACACACGAAAAGGCCCCTCTTCATGTGCCATGCTGTCCTGTCATCTCTTTTCCCCATCTGAACATTTCGGCCTAGTCATTTAAGTATTTTCTGAGTCAAATATACCACTACTAAACTCTTACTCTCTATGGAGCTCTTCTTCATGGTTTGCAAAACCACAGGTAGAAGTAGTGTTAGGAGCTGTTGTCATCGGTGGCTCCACACATGGATAACTGCTGCACTGCAATTAAAGAATTCAGGTGAAGTGCACAAAAGAGATTGTGGTCCAGAAAGGAAGCCACAAGGGGCAATTGCAGCTCTTCCAAACTCTTTCAAGGCTTCTCTTTTCCTATCTTTTCTCTTTGACATCATCACTTGCCACTCCACTTCTGATCTGGGCTGAGCCCACCACATTACTCAACCACCTCCAGTGTGACACTTCCTCCAGCCATTTTATTGCTCCTCTGTAAATGCAGCTTTATTTAATTATGTAAAAGGCCAAACTGGTTTGACAGAGTGCTTGCCTCCTCACCTGGGTGTGTTTTGAGGAGCCCGAGATAAGACTGACTGTCACAGCAGCTACACAAGGTTGCTATGTACACTGCCTAGAGGTAGGATTTAATTACTAGCCAAAAGCAGCCAATGTCTCCTTTATTACAGCAGACAATTATAAAGTGCTTATATTTATCATGGCATCCTTGCAGAACTGTTTGTGATTCTTTGCAAACAATTCCATAACCTGCAAGGGAGAGGCAGAAAGTTAGCTCACAGTTTCCATAGTCAACCCATTAAGCATTAAAAATGCAAATCCTCAATATCAAATTTCTAAAAATATTGTTAGAAAATTCCATGCTGTGGAAAAAAATAGATAATATTTTCCTCTGGGGGGGGAAAACAAAAAAAAAGAGAGAGATTATTCAATATACCATTGTTGTTATCTGCCAAAGGCTGACACATCCTTCCTCAAAGGACACTGACAAGTCTGATGTAGAAAAAACACAAAGAGGACCCAACCTGTAACAGGCTGCTTCGTGTAAAAAGAAACTCAAACGACAAAAAATAGCACACCAAGAATGCATGCAAGATGAAGCACTGAGATGCAGGCAAAAAATTGTACTACAAAATATCCCTTGCAGAACTATAAAAGACGTCTTGGAAGGCTGCTCTGATCCATTCATTTAGCATTATTAAGCTTATACCTTGTAACCACAGAAGAGATGCAGGGTTTAGATTATAAAACAGATCCACGTACTTCTGGCATCTTGTCCCTAGCTTAACCTAGTTTTGTCTTTAAAAACAATGCAGCAAAATGGAGAAATAGTACAATGGACTCTCACAATTTTTCAGACAGTGAGAATATCCAAGTCTTGCAAGAATGAGATTTTCTTCCACCTCAGGCAAGACGCCTGCAGCGTTCCAGGTTTGAGCCACAATGGTTTCTATGACTAGCAGCCTTCCAGGGCATGCAGACTTCAACCATGTCTCAAGTTCTGCCTAGCAACTGAGACAAAGCAAAAGCTTCCCCCAATTTAAACATTTTGCTCTATACATATTGCATGAAGTTGTAGCAGATCAAGCACCAGAAATTGGCATATGATTACCATTTTCTACATGAAAATGTTTACTGTTTTATTTACAGTTCAGTAGAGCAGTGGAAGAGACTTTTCCTACCATAACAAAACAACAAAACTGGAAAGTCTTTTTAAAATTAGATGACTGCTTCAATCAATCAAAGCAGAATGGTACCTTTGGAGGGTTTTCACATAGAAATATCTGGGAGAAGGGAATGTATTTGTATCGTTGCTGTTTTCTCCCATGCAATATTTGATTTTTTTTTTTTCCCAGGGCTATCACAAAATTATGCCTTTTATTGGACATATGTTCTCTTAAATACTGTGTTGGAATGAAAAGCTGGATGAAATTTCAGCTTGAAGCATTCAAACATCACTTGCATGACATTTACAAACTGGCAGAGGAATCATCCAATGGAGTTAAACTCGTTTCCCATCTGGGTCAGCACCCTTGGTCTGACAGTGACCTGTGCAGGGTATGGCATCACGTTTGCAGGGTGGGGAGGGAGGATACCAGTACCTTCATATTTAGAGTAGGGGAATAGAACTCTTCTCTGTAATTAAATGGTAAAAAAGAGAGAGAGAGCAACGCATCTTTTCATAAACAGTTCTCTTGCATCAGAAATCATTACACAAAGGAGAAATATCACCCTAGCATTTCCTCCTGCCCCCCCACACCAATTCTTTTAAATGTGTTTGACAAAAGATGTCCTTGTAATATATAGTAAGATAGGGAAGCATGCAACCACAAAAAGCTGGACACGAGTCTAACCTATGTTAAATCTGTACAGTATCTTTTTAATTAAGCCATGCAACCATGAAAATGCCATTAAAAAAGTCCTATCTTATGCCAGCCAACGTTCTCCAAGACTGGTGTCCCAGTTTGAGAGGGCAGGTGTGAATTCACACAGAACCCCAGTGTCACTACAAAATCCATCTCACAAATCTGCTGACGTATTCTGACCTCTGCTGTTGTGAAGTGGAATTTATTGTGGCTTTCCGCCCCCCCTGCTTCTTAGGACTATTTTCACTAAAACTATGTTCTTTACCTGCTTATTTTCATTGTCATTCATACAGTTAAGCGATTGAGTTTTTTTAACCACAGAAGATTTTGCCTCTGCTGGAATAAACACATGAAAATTTGCCCTAACACCTCTGCTGGAGTAAAAGCAGGAAATGCAGCCACCTAATACGAATAAACCGCTGAACCTTACAGGATTCTGAATGATGAGCAGCATCATTAAAACCCAGCATTGAACCTTACTCCATCACACACATGTCCAGGGGGCTACCTATTAGCTTACACACACACACTCCAGTAACCATCCCTCATGTTCCCCTTCGCCTTCAATTGCAACCACCACCTGCTAGAAACTAAAACAAAAAGTACCCCCTTAAACATTGCTGTGAGACCAGGAACATCAGACTTAGTAACTCCGATATCTAGACTATCAGCAAGGATGCAAGGCAATGGGGTTTACAAACAAGTCCTCTCCAGTTTTTAACAATAGAATCGGCACTTTCAAATAAGGAACTACTTCAAGGCACATCAAGATAGCTCAGCTTCCCATTCAGATATTTCATTAATGAAGACAACAGTTCTGCACAAGATAAGGAGACAGTTCTGCTGTCAGTATATAGACACTACCCAGGGGTACTTTGCTAATGGCCTCAAACTTGGTTTTAAAGGCCACTGAAGAATCTGCTCAGTGTTGAATCAAATCAGCGAAGTACTGTAGTTAGTTTGATTTTGTATTCTTTCATGTGATGAGAAACTGAACAGCCAAAACCAAACAGTAATATGATTAAACAGGAATCAATTAGGAAAAACAGAAGTGAATAAAATTCACATAACTAGCATCAAAAGCAACAGGCAAGTTAAAGGGGAAAAAGTAACTTAAGACAGGATGTACAAGAAATTCTATGGTTGTGAGAGGGGAAGAAATAAAAATAAAAAAGAGAGAGAGAGAATAAATAATGATGAGATGGGTGAAGAACTGTCAGGTTCTTCAAAGAAATCTGGGCCTGTGAAAACAACCATTGAGAGTGTTGAAGATGGCAAAGCCTTGAAGAATTTGGTTAAAGTTCTTTTTTTTCTGGCTTAAATCTCTGTGTTCCAGAGCATGCTCTAAGCCATCAGCAATTATCTTCAACTCAAAGGGTTGGGAAGGTCTTATTGACTGAGAAATTAAAAATAAAGAACCCTTTTAGAGGTGTGGCTACATGAGTAGACACTGGAATAAGAGTTAGAAAAACACTCAGACTATTCTGGACAACTTCAGCGTCTAGAAGAATATTAAATAATGCTGATTCACCACCGTTAAGCCACAGCTGCTTCGAAGGGAGATAGTACTTTCATTTGAGAAGTCACATATAAAGATTTGGTAAACTAGTCTGATGCACAAGAAGAAAAACAGCAAGTGTGTTACAGATAGACTTAAAGGATGCAATTAAGCAAAAAGTCTTCCTATTTTATTTAAAGACAGACAGGTTGTGGAAATGTAGCTCAGGTAAGGAGATTGAAAATCCATGATGTGATGGTGGGAAGCTGTTCACACACATGTAAAAAGCAGGTTTCTAAAAAGTAATATCAGACTGGAGTAAGGTACTAAACTGGACACAAGAGAAAATATTTCCAGTTCCAGGACTCTTCTAGTGTGTTCCTTACAGAACTAGGTGATGGACCACAACCACGTTATTTAGAAATCCAAGCTGTAACATTGCGTGAGTATTCAGGGAGGACTGGAGAATTCACTGTCTTAGTCCTAAATTGGAGTATTTCTCTGAAGTCCAGTAAGAGAAAGTCAAGAGGAGCTTAGTTACGTTTTTGTTTTGTTTTTCTTAAAAACAGGGCAACCAAACACTGAGATAGGATATTGATATATCTCTCAAAACAACGTTAAAAAACAAGCAAACCATCAAACAAACAAAAAAACCCCAACACCCCAATCCCTTTCCCATAAAACTCCACAAACAAACCAACCCACCCACCAACACCCAGGCCTGACCCTCAGTTGGTAGTCAGTCACCCCCACACTTTTAAGTTGCACTGCCTTAAGTTGTTATTTAGCAGTTTGTATTGGGTTGCTTTTAGTATAGTATGTGAAAAAACACACAAACAAACAAAA
>WBNM01004047.1:0-12522 GCA_013399055.1 Ramphastos sulfuratus | reverse complement strand
TCTATGATTCTATGATTTTCCATAGTAGCCAGTGGGTACAAACTAGAACAGTGGAAGTTTCACTTGAGCTTAAGGAGAAATTTCTTTCCTTTGAGGGTGACAGAGCACTGGAACAGGCTGCCCAGAAAGGTCGTGGGTTTTCTTCTCGGGAAACTTTCATAAACCTACCTGCATACCTTCCTGTGCAACTTGTTCTGGGTAACCCTGCTTTAGCAGTGGATTTGGACTAGATGATCTCAGAGGTGCCATACAACCACTGCCATTCTGAGATTCTATGATTCTAACACAGGCCAATTTGTGAAGCTGCAGCTCCTGTTGAGAAACTACACAAGCAAGGAAAACTGACTCTTGTTCAGGTGGCACAACAGATGGATTTTTAGCTTCTATGGATTTCTCTGGGTCAGTTGCTTTTCACATAGGAACATATAAGATAGGAATGACCAGAAAGCCATCCAGATCCACCACACCTAGCCCCTCTTTCCTGTCTCATGGAACACCACAGTAGACCAAAGAACTTGGGGAGGTACGAGGGTGATGGGATCCCACAATGCTGGAGCAAAACTCCACTCACAGTGTAAAGTCTGTCTGACTTATTGGGTCCTAAGGAGAGGCTAGGCAGGGGTGTGTATGTAGTCTGAGGGAATTTGCACACGTCTGCAGGGAATCTGGCACCTCCTCCTCACTGTGATAGTGTAAGCTTATCAGGGGTTTCCTTTGCGTACCTTTGTAACCACACTAGAAGCAGCAGCCCAGAGGGCTGGGGCAGATTTGCTCTGAGAAAGCTAACCCAGTCACCTACATCCTGGTCCGCCTTTCTCCTGTGGAGAAAGCAGGCATTGCTCACCACTCACGTGAACCATACTAGCCACAGAATAGTCTTTGGATACTTCGTGTCAGGTATAATATGGGAGAAAAACATTGTGTGGCTGACAGATGGGATTTGGGTAACTTGGGGATTATACATATGGACAATGATTAGTGTCATTAGTTGGTTCCTCACCCCACAAAATATCTGTATCACAGCTAGCAGTGATGGTGCTTCACCTGTGGGTCTGGCATCATCTGCTGAAGGGTTTAGAGATGCAGCTTATGTGAGTGACACATATTGATGCAGCCTATGTTTAAACATCTGGTGGCTATGAAGGAGGACTGTCTTGACTTAGCTCAGCCTTGCTCCAGCAGTATACAGGAAGCACACATAGCTATGTTCCTGTCATCAGCCCCTGAAATGGGGTTTGCTCTTCAGGACTGTTAAGACAGACTCTTGCTTTTTTGGTGTTTCTTTTGAGCATGCTGGGCTGGTGAGTCTTGCAGACTGTTGTGGACTGGAGAGCTTAGGAGAGGAAGATGGTGAAGGTGAGAGCACAGAATGAAGTACAATGCATTTTGTCAGTGGCATCACCTCTAAGAGCAAACATCCTCAGCTGGTGGACACAGCCATGCCTCGCAGTATCTGGGGTACAGTTTGAGGCAGGGAAGCCTCCAGATCAGCATGCCAGCTCCACCAGGATCTGTAACTTCAGGGCCTCATCCTGCTCACCTGGTGTTTCTCCACCAAGCCTTCAGCTTTTCCCCTGTAATCTCTCCTGTCAGAGCATGGGTGTTCATGTTCCTTCAGGCAAAGCCTGGCTCCTCTTATCCCAAGGGTGACACATCGTGTGAGTCTTGTGGTTTCCCCAGCTTATCTATGGATTGAAAGTAGACCCAAATAGGTGGCTTAAAGCTCAGCAAGAGATTTTGCTCCCACAGAATTCACTACTTTCTGCTTGAGTCTGAGGGAGCCCTGCATTGGGGTCCCGGGGTAGGCAGGGGGATGCTCTCACACACAGGGGAATGTGGGACCCTGACCCTGAGCAGATCAGAAGAACAAGATGCCCACATGTCAGGGATGAGACAGGGAAAGATGGGATGACAGCACACAAGTAACTGGCACGACCTTGGTGGAAATCTCACAGATACTCCAGGTCTCTTGCAGGACCTGAGGTGCCCCTGTGCCACTGTTTCTCTCTCTGTTAAATGGCCTATATCTGCACATGGGAGACACTTCCCATGGCTTTGGCCAGGATCTAGGCTAAGTGAGTGCCTCAAATGCCCTTAATCTTTGCTGTGTATAAAAATATCCCCATTCTTTCTAGTAAACCAGAGGAAGGTTGGAGGAGAGGGCAGACCAATGTGGAGTGGGTAGGTCTCTTGTCAGAGCTGCCCTGCTGCCCTCCATGCTGTTACCCAACAATGGGCTCAGCAGTTTCCCAGGCAACCCCTTCTTGGACAGCTTGGATACCTCTGCTCACCTGCTAATGACCAACAAAACACAAGTAATTCCTTTCCTGCTGACACTGCCGTGTCCTGGGTTACCCTCTGCTGTGTGAGCTTTAGCAGTCTGGGGCAGGAAGGCACCATGGACCTGGGAAGTAAAGCAGAGGGCAGTGGACCAGAGCAGGATTCCAGCATTGTTCTCCCACATCGCTCCTTTGATTCCTTCAACTCCCACTTCTACCCAAAAAGGTAAGAGCTAGCATGCATTTACTGGAAAGAAGCATGTAAAGGTGATGCATCTTTAGCCACCTTCAGGGCAAAGGGTGGTGATGTGGAAGGTTGGATGAAAGGCCATGGAGGCTGATATCCTGGGAATGCAGAAATAGGTAACAGTTTGTAGAACAAAGCCATCGCCTAAGAGATGAGTAACTGGAACCTCTGTGACTTGCTCGGTGGCTGCCATCCATAAATGAGAGAAAGAGGTAGACCATGAATATTAAATGAAAGGCCACAGGGTCTGGGTGCTCTAGGGTGTGTTGAGTGGGGTCTATCCAGGGCAGCTAAGGTCATACCAATCCTGTACTAATCTCTCAGGCTTGGTCTTGTTTTCCAAAGGGACCAGAAGATGTCTATGCACTATGTTCATTTGGTCTGATGAAAGTGCAGGTTGTCCTCACCCACAGTGAGGCACTCCTGTTGTGCTATCTGATTGTACTCCTCGGCCTCTGGGGAAAAGTTAAAGCTCCCCTAGCAGGGCTGAAGCTAATGGTGTGGTGATGTTTCAGCTGTTGATTAGCACAATCAAGAGATGAATGAGCTCCTAGGTGCAGGGAAACGTGCACGGTCAAACTGAGTCAGAGAAATTATTCCTTGCAGAAGCATGACTGCCCCGATGTTCCTGAGTGCTCACAAACCCAGGGTGGTTGTAACCTTGGCTCTTCAATACTACAGGTATTAATACCAGCACAGTTAGTGGGCCTTGACTGTACCAACATTTACTTCTCCACGCTGAAGCCTTTATTGCTAGTGCTGGAAGTGCATCTGCCTTAGGAAATAAAATGGGGTTTTTTAGTAGTGGAAAACATGGCAAAATCATTGTAGCATCAGTACTGCATGACTTTTCAACCTGTGAGCAGCTCAAAGTAAACATCAGGACATGGTGCAGAGCTAAAAATAAGAAAAACTTCATGGAATATCACTTCTACGAAATAAGTTAACTTATGAGTGCAATGGTCTAATGCTTGGATGGGAACAAGTGGCTTTGAGAATTTGCTAAACATGAAAAGAAAGTCTCTGATCTCCAGAGCAGCAAGTTCTGGCAACAGGCTTCCAGCAGTAGGATCATCTGTCTCTAAACTGGAGTCTGGACAGGTCACGAAAGGGAACGTGTGGTGTGGCTGCCTGTGTTAGTAGGGGACTGCATGTGGTGACCCACAGAGATCCTTGTCAGCTCTGCAAGTAAATGAAACCATGCAAGTACAAATGGGTCATGCTGGGGAGCTGGCACATTCTCATGCTCCAGCCCTTGGCTGACTCACAGCATTGTTTGTGCAAGATCATCATATCTGGGTTCAGGGAGGAAGGGCAGTCAAGCTCACCTGGCTGTAGATGCCTCCATGTGTGCAAGCTGGAGGGTGCTGACACTGGAGGGCAACTGCCAGCACCCAGCATGACTCATAGGTGTGATCTTGGATGCTTATTTTAGGTGGGGAGAAACTCCTCTTTGGAGCATGATCAGAGGGCTGGAGCTCCTCTCCTATGAGAATAGACTGAGAGAGTTGGGGTTGTTCAGTTTGGAGAAGAGAAGACTCCTTGAAGTCCTTATTGTGGCCTTCCAATGTCTGAAAGGGGCCTACAAGAAAGCTGGTAAGGGACTTTTTAGGGTGTTGGATAGTGATAGGACTAGGGGGAATGGATCCAAGTTAGAGGAGGGCAGATTTAGGCCCTCCAAGTTGGATCCAAATTAGAGGAGGGCAGATTAGGAAGAAGTTCTTCACCAAAGGGGTGATCAAACACTGGAACAGGTTGCCCAGGGAGGTGGTGGAAGCCCCGTCCCAGAAAGTTTTTAAGGCCAGGCTGGATGTGGCCCTGAGCAACCCGATATCCCTGCTCATGGCAGGAGAGCTGGAACTAGATGATCCTTGAGGTCTCTTCCAACCGTGACAAATCTGGACTCTTAATATCAGAGGCAGACTAGTAAATTGCTATGTATTTATCCACATAGAGGTCAATAGCTGGCCTGCTGCTGGAAGAGGGCAGAGAGGAAGATTGACTTCCCAAGGTTCTTCCATATAGCTACCTTAGTGTCCCCATGGATGCAGGAAAAGCTCATGAACTTTTGCAACTCAGTAATACGGATGGAGGCAACATCAGCAGCAGTGTGAGCAGAGTCCTGCAACCCCACACGGGGCAGCTGCTGGTAACCTCTCCAGAGCTGTGCACTCTATCCACTCCGAAGTTATATGTAGAAGCTGCAGCAGATTGAGAAGAAGGCAAAGAAAACCAATGAAGAACCACACAAGGTGCACAGGAAAAGATCTTGAGTGGGTTTAAGTTCTTCAGTGATTAAGCAAAGGTATTAAAACATTTTCACAGTGGAGAATTAAGAGCAGCTGGTGAAAAGGGAGATAAGCAGAGAGAATCAGGAGATGGAGTGGGAATCAGAACAGGATGAGGGCTCTGCTCTGGCAGCCAGATGAGATTGAAGGTCTGCAGGGACCGTTGCCGAGACTGGTCTCCCCTTGCCTCACAGGAGAGGACACACCAGAGGGCTGGCAGGGAGGCTCTCTACTAATGTAATGCGAGCTGCAGGACAGGTCTGCATTTAGCACCAAACCATCAGTCATTGTGTTACAATGAAGAGCACAGCCAAAAATCCTGTTCAGTTTCTGTGGAAAAGATTACAGAGAAGGTCATGCTCAGAAGATGGGCTGCTTCTTGGCAGAGACACAATGTTTTGATGCCCTGGTAGCAAAAATAGTACATCCTTGTTATACAGTTTTAAAAGGATGGCATGTGTGTGTGGGAAGGCTTTGAAGCTAGCTGCTAGTTTATTGGCTCGTTCGTTGTTAATCAAATGAATGAAGGTGTCTGGAGGTGAAGGGAGTGTGCCAAGATTCAAAGGGCAGCTTAGCTCAGTGCAATGAAGTGTGCTGTTGCTGTCACAACAGGAGTTCCTATAACTGCTGGTCGGAGCCAGAGACCAAAATGCTGGAGAAGATTCAGAAGGTGCTCACAATTCATAGAAGTGCCTTCAGGGAGCTGCTGGCAGAAGCACTGGGGATGTTCATTCTCATGGTAAGAAGGAGATGGGTCCAGATGTGTGTGTCTGTGTGTGTGTGCATGTGTGTGTAGCGTGGGTGAGAGGGTAAGCATTTGCAGCAGCATTCTGTAAGGTCAATGGTTTCCTACCCCATCCTCAGGGCTGCTGAGCAGCTGGCTGCTAATGCTCACCTCTCTGCTCTGGTGGGGCAGCAGCTTCCTGTCAGGTAGACCATTTATCAAAAACTCTCTGGATTTGATCTGAGTGGATTTAAGTTTTTCGATGGTTATGCAAAGGTATTAAAAACTGTTCACATTGGAGAAGTAAAAGCACTTGATAACCAGGGAGGTAAGCAGGGGGAATCAGGAGATGGAGGGGCAATCAGGACAGTGAAAGCTTTGCACTGGGAGAAGGTGGAGTGGGTGGGGATGAACAGCTGTTTCAGTTCTCTTCTAGGGGAAAATTGAGGAATAATCTGGGCATGAAATCAAAAGCAGTGCCTGGTCAGATGGGGCAATGCAGTGCTGTGCCAACCCACCGAAAGATCCCATGCACTGAATTGAGAGTTTTCTCCTTGCTATGCCAGAGATGATGGTGCAGTTGAAGGTTCTGCACAGGCCTGGGAGCAGACTCTGACTCTTGTACCCCTGACAGCCTCTGTGAAATGAGAACCATTTACTGAATGAAAAGCATTCATCTGTCTTCATCTTGGGGATTGTCAGAATAATAAACACCTGTGAAACTCTCCAGAACCACAACCCACCATTAGGAAACGTAATTACTGAGTGTAAGGCATACCAGGGTTTTGCTTTTTGTTTTCTTAATGCTGGCATAGGAATTGTGCTTATCCATATAATTCAGAAACTACCCTCTTACCTGAGGGATCTGTTTCAGGCAGAAAAAGTGAAGTGATTTTGAGCTCTCAGGCTGCTTTGGAGTTGTATGGAGAGAGAGTGAGGAAAACTTTGCAGTTAGAATGGATCCCTGGTGAGGGTAAGGTGCCCACTCAGACAAAGGCCTTTGTGTGTTGGACCAACACAGGAAAATGAAAGCCTGCCTCTGAAAAGAGCCAGTAGTTGTCTGTGCCAGCCTACTACACCTGGACAGAAACACTTTGGACTGGACAGAAGCTGGCATGGAAGAGCTGAGGATAACTCAAATGACTTGTACTTGGAAGATGTGCACAGGAGAAAAACAAGATTCATATAAGCACAAGGACCTTGTAATTTAGCTTTCTGTACAGATAAAGACACTTATTTTCAAGGGCAACAACTGCATGTGCAGAGGATGCTTGCTTTTTATCACATTATTGCACATCCAGATCCTTAGATGTTGGGTCCATTGCATACATTGCAAGTTAGGGTACAGACATCTGTCACTCCTAAGCAGGAGATAAGCAAACCATTCCATCACCTTTTTTGGTGGTGGGAGTTTCCAGGTGATAAAGAGCAAGTTCAGGGGCATCCTGCCTGACTTTACTCTGGGAAGCAGCATGAGGAGGAGACTTTCCCTATAATCTGAAAGTCCAAGGCAGATTTTGTAGTTTGTAGCTCACATTGACTCACATGGGGAATAAAGTAGTAGGAGGAATACTGCACATGGACCTGTCAAGGGTTGGCAATAATCATCCAAACTTAGCATTCAGCATACAACCTTTCAGCAGCTCCCTGGTCCTCAGTGTAACGAGGAATGTACCAGATGCATCTCCAGGGTGCCTGGATTGCTGTTATTTGGATGACAGCACTCAGCCCTAGGCATCTTGCTTTAGTGGCCAGGCAATCTTCATAAAGAAGGGAACCAGACAGCAGGATGAAACGGGAAAAAGTAGAGAGGTAGGGAAAAAAAGAGTATTTTTAGTGAAGGAGACCACATGTTTGGATCTGTGCTGAAAAACAGATTCTGTAGCCTGCCCCATGGGTTTTGTTTTGTTTTGTTTTTGCAGTCTTCTGCTGTTCAGCAGCAACAGCAATGCCTCCTGCCCCACACTCCTCTCTCTGTACTTCTGTACTGTCCTACAAAACCTGTGTCTTATACATTCTGTTTCTCTGGAGTGTGGCACAGAAAAGGTCAGCAAAGAGGAGGCAGAGTTTAAGAGCTTTGCAGGTGGTGCAGGACAATCCCAAACCTAGTTTGTTTATTTTTGAGTTTTGCTGAGGTAGACTGAGAAAGCTTTACACCACAGTGGCTCTAGTGCCATGCAGAGCACGGAGTGTGCTCTGTGTATATGAGAGAGGTAAGAGCAGTATCTCTGGAGAGCAGGGCTTTTTGGTGGTGTCTAAAAAGGAAGACAGAGAACAGATGCATGAGATAAAATTTGGATCCAGGTGTAGTAGCTTGAAAAGAGCACAGTCAAACTAGAACAGGCCAGAGCAGAAATTTAGACACTGAAGAACATACTGACTTTTCTCAGAGGGTCATGTCGCCCTCAATAAACATTGGTGGGTGCAGCCAAGCAAGAGGACACATTCTCCAATCCCTAAATCATTGGCAAGGCAGAGACTTCAAAAGAAGTGTTGCCATTCTTCAGATTTCAGTGTAAGAACTGTGCAAAGAACTATTGTTTCCACTTTCTGACCACATTAAAAAAGTGAAACAATATGCTTTCAGACCAGAGCAATTTATTGAATGTGTCTTTTCCTGCTGGTGAGTGTTTACTTTTTTATTGTTTTCCAGTTTCCCCTTTAACCACTAAAAATGCATTGAAAAGCTAGACCAGTATTTTCTTTGTTTTTCATATTTTCTGTTTTTCACCAGAAGAAGTAACTAAAATTAGAGTCAAATACAACAAATAGCTATGTGCTGCACAAACTAGGTTTCTAGACAAACCAGGTTATTGCACACCAGGAAAAGAAAGACAGTAAGTGTATGTCCACTCTCATTCCATTTATCTTAGGTGCTGTCTCTGGGCTGTCTGTGGTGATGCTCCTCTGTCTCATGTGCCTGATTTCAGACATAGATGTCCTTACCATGACTGTGTTCATGATTCCTCTTGAGTACTGGATCTCAATGTGGGTGTTTGCAGTTTGTCTCCAACCATGACTAGAGTACCTGGTTTGATGTGATGGGTACTATAGAGGAATAACCCAGTACCACTTCAGTTCTTGCAGGAGAAGATGATTCTTTTGTCCTTTCTTCATCTCCTGATCATAAGCATCATAGAGACTTCCTGTCTTTGGGAGTACATTACTATTGCAAGAAAAGTAGCAAAGCAGCTCAGTTCACCATAGCAATAACACTACTTTTAACATTCTCTTCTCTCTCTATGCACTAGGTCTTTGGCTTGTCTTCTGTGGCACAAGTGGTATTAGGAAAAGGAGACTTTGGCCAGCATCTGAGCATCAATTTGGGATTTGGCATTGGCGTTACATTGGGCATCCATGCGGCTGGAGGAATCTCTGGTGAGCAGGACCCTTGAGCATGGGACAGGTCTATGTTCCACAAAGGCCACATGCACTGGGGAGAGCAGGAGTGGGCTGCAGAAAGGTGGAAGATGGCATGGCAAGGCAAGACAATGTCCTTATCAGAAAAAAAAACAAACCAAAACAAACCACCACCAAAAAAAAAAAACAACAACCAAAAAAACCTCCAAACCCCAAAAGAGTCCTAGAGTCCCCAAGAAAGAATAGCAAACCAGGTCTGGTGATCGTAAGTAGGATCATCCTTGTGATCCAACTATCACAGCCAAGTTCTGCAGAAAATAGGTCTGAGTCAAGCCAAGAAGTCACGATGGTCTGGCAATGTTAGGAGAAACATGGGATGAGGCAGGCACAAGATATCTACAGTAAGGTGATCTCAAATGCATGTTCTAAAGTGAGACAGAGGGCAGTAGGACAGGGAGAGTGGCAGAGGCCCAGCCATCCCCTCCAGCTGCCATCATCAGAGCCCAGTTTCAGAAGTGCCTTCATTAGGCACTGGGGATCTGCCATCATGCCCCAAGAAGAAAAGGACTGAAAACATGCTGCTGATATGATCTGCAGGGAAGTAAATAATTTATTGAAAAGGACAGCTTACTGCTGATGTTGCAACTAGGAATGGTATACAAATTTTCTCCTTATCATCCACACCCATAGACACCCGCCCCACATGAACTTAGGAATTGGTGTTTCAGGGCCATGGGATGGTATGTCTCACATACCAGGACATTAATGTACCTTGTGCAACTTCTGCATTCATTTGCACCAGAAGAAGACATTAAGGACTCTAGTGAGCAGAAAATTAAAGCAAATCATTGCTCTTGAAATGTTGGAGAGAGATGTCCAAGGCTGGGGCTGGCTTGTAGAGGAAAACTTTCCCATGAGCAGTCAGCTGTTGGTCTCCTTGTCTTTTCAGACTTGGTGGAGATACTATAGGGGAAGTAGGCTGAGGAACCTAGGTCCTTGCAGTCTGAGGTGACGTTTGAGATGGAGCTGATCTCCTGAGGGATGGAAAGGTGAAGAGTCTCAGACAGCAACAGGCTGATTCTGAATCTGGCTGCATTGGCATTGTAATTTGGCTTCATTTGTGTTAGAAGATGCTTCTCGTGCCCTCTGGAACAGATGGTCATACCTGCAAAGTATCAGAGGACCAAAGGAAAAGGGATCTTTCTCTATTTCAGTTGTGTTATGGAACTGTAGCAGGCAGTACATGCACTTTCACTCCGTTCCATGCTTTGGTAAGATGTGTTGACATTTTACACTTTCCTAAGTCTGGAGTAGGAAATGTCCACTAAGATTGGAACATTTATTGACTGCTGTAATGAAAGGTATTAAAATTAANGGACACAATAGCAGAGCGAGAGAGGAGCGAGAGCAAGCGAGCGAGCTTGTGCTACCTGCTCATCCTTTATATAGTTCAGCCCGAGACTGATGGGCCTTTGGACATAGACTAGCCAATCAAGATGGCACTTTGCCCAGTTTGCCCATATTAGGTGAAGCTGGGGCTTTTGTGGCCACCACCCCCAGCTCGGAAGGAGGGGGGGCAGGGGAGCATGCCTGGGCAAGCCAGGACATGTACAAGCCCACCTTGGCCTTTTCAGGCCTACCACGACAACCACCAAAGTTCTCACCTTCTAGGCAGGAAAAGCAAATTATTTCCTTTGGACTCAAGGAAGATGGAGAACAAATCTGGTTTGCACAGAGGACACGAAACTTGGATTCACCTTATCTTTCTCCAAAAGCATCTTTGTGATAACCAGCCTCCTCTGTAGAAAGTGTCCCCTCAAAACAGGGAAGCATTGTATGAAAGCCACATACTATGACATGTAATGAAATGCAGTCTAAGATTACAAAATCTGCAAGGGAAGGACAAGATCTGGGCCACACTAGCAGGAGCAGCCATGGATTGACTGTTCTGGTAACACCTTCTCAATGCAGGGACATCTAAGAACTAGCTTGAGTCCCTGCTGACAGCCTTGTGCAGGAGTTGCTTTCCAATGGGGCATCAGTGGTAGATTTTAAATTTGTTTCACCAGCATTTTACACCTTGCCTGACAGATGAGCTGAGAACCCACAGCTCCCATCAGAGCACCCCACAGCTGGGGTGTTCAGCTCTGACAGGATGAAGTCCTTCTTGTCTTATCAGATGAGATCAGAAGGCTTTGTAATTGTGATAGGATTTGCCTCATTTAAGTGTGGCAATTTAAGCAGTGAGTGATGAACCTAAATTCTAGGCTCCTTTTAAGGTGAATAGAGAGAGGCCCATAGAGAAGGAAACTCGTGGGGTGTCAGGAGAGGTATCTCTGGTGGTGAGATAGAATTCTCTGAGAGAATTTTAAGAAGGGAAAATGGATCAGCTTTGAACCTGTGCAGAAGGGAGACCTTGCCTTGAGAGAGTCTTGGTGTTCTGGAGTAAGGTCTGGGGGGTTACTGTGGGGTGTGGGGCATGCTCCACAACAGTCACATTGGAGCTAAGGTCATTTTCTTTTGCTGTGCTTTTGCAGGAGCTCATCTGAATGCTGCCATCACCCTCACACATTGCTTTTTAGGAAACCTACCCTGGAGAAAGCTCCCAGCTTACCTGATCGGCCAGTTTCTGGGCTCCTTCATGGCAGCAGCCACTGTCTTTGGCTTGTACTATGGTATGGTTGCAACCTTAATCACAGAAGTTGCTGTGGGCACCATTTCAGTCTTAACTCAGTTTGTCAAAAATATTTCATTTTACAGTGCTATGATAGTTTAAATCAGAACAAATGGGTCAAACCAAACCAGCAGGTTAACCTGTCTATTTCTATTTTCCCAACACAGAAGTGAGGGAAAAGGAACACACAAAAACCCGGGATTGAGACACGAAAAAAGTGAGATCAGAATAGAGTTTACTGAGCAAAATCAGAAAATCATGGTGCAAACTGTGTAATTACCTTAGCCTATTTGCAGAAAAAGTACAGCACAAAGCAGCAGCAAGCAGAAGCAAGTTACCCAAAAGCCCAAGCCAGAAAACTACTCTTCCATCCCTTCTTGCCCCACAGCCATCACAGCAGAAAAGACCAACACCCAAGAACCTGGAACCCAGAAGCAGCAACCTTCTCAGGAAGCCTCCCATGTTACAATGTGAACTTCAAACCTGATAATACTTTGCTCCAGCCAGTACTTCTAGTATTTGAAGCTGGCATGACTGCAGTATGGTATAAATAACAGCAGCAGGGTCAACTCAATCCATGACAAGTACATACAGTGATGTCTGGTGAGCTGGTTAGGTTTATGGCTTGTGGGACAGACTTTCATAGCACAAGCCCAGCAAAGGGTCCAAATATCTTTGGAGGGAAGTGTAGCTCCTGGAGAGCACAGCTTCTGCTCATGGCATTACCACTGTCAGAACCTTTTCTTGATTTAAGGCCAGTAGCTGCATTTTGTGAGCATTTCTTTTCCACAGCCTGTAAGGGCTTAAGTTAGATAGACTACGGTATAGTGAGTACAGCTGGGAGCTCAGTGGGACTCTGCTGGTCTGTAGAAAATAGTATAGCAGATGACCCCCATGATGAGCAACAGTGGGGAACTGGTATCAACAGACCAGGAGAAGGCTGAGATTCT
>WBNM01004028.1:0-13842 GCA_013399055.1 Ramphastos sulfuratus | reverse complement strand
CTTAACTGATTGAATTTGGCTTCTGTTCGTAAAAGTCTACTAAAAAATCAAGTGCTGTCATCAAAGCAGTTAAGAGTCAAAAAGAGCTGCCTTTAGCCATGGAGGTATTTGGAAATAGTTTTATAATAATAGCTCTCAAATGAAATGAAAGCTGATCCTTTTTGAAGAGATGCATTATTTAAAACCTGAGTATATACTTAACTTTCGACATTGTATCAGCAGCCTGCAAAGTAAGTCATGCTGAACTTGGAAAACATTACACCAAGAAATACCCTAATGGAGATGGCCTGCATTCCTATAGGACAATTCTCTTGTTATCAGTTACTAAGATAGAAAAGGAAAATCAGGTTGAACAGCTAGAATTTTCAATATTGCTACGGACTTGACTGTTATTGAAGCATATGTTTTTGAAAATACATTTGAAAATTTTACCCAGCATTTTCAAATGGCTCCAAAAAATTGAAAGAATCATGAGCTTAAGGCTGATTTTCCAAACCCGTATTTAGTTTCCCGCCTCATTAGGAGAACAGTCTTCAGGAGCACCTGTGATTTGGTATTGATTTAATGTATAAGGCTTCTGTTTCTGAGAGGTTTGATTCAACGTCTTACGTTACATATATTTTTGATGCACAGGAGGAAGATTTAGCATTGATGAAGTGAACAGAAGATTTTCAATATGATCAGAAATTTAGTTGCATTTGGAGCTTTCGGTAACTTCTGAACAGGTTAGGAGTATTGGCAACTGTCAAAAAACAAAACAAAACAAAACNTTAGGAACAGGTTCTTTACTATGAGGGTGGTGGAGCATTGGAACAGGTTGCCCAGGGAGGTGGTTGAGGTCCCTTCCCTGGAGACATTCAAGGTGAGGCTTGATGGGGCCCTGGGTGGCCTGGTCTAGTGGAGATGTCCCTGCTGACTGCAGGGAGGCTGGACTAGATGACCTCTAGAAGTCCCTTCTGGCCCAGACCATTCTATGATTCTATGTAGGCCCTCTCTGAAATTTCTCCATTCCAAAACTCAAGTTCAAAAATTAAAGCTACAAGGTTTTTACATATTTAATTATTTCTGAACTTCCTTTTAGTAGTGAAAGCTTAAACTGGGTAATTTCTTGAAGAAAATTGAATAACTAAAGAGGAAGATTTAAAAAATAATAATAAAAAAAAAGTATTATTAAAGAAACCTGAATTTCAATCTAAATTTCTGACAAATGCAACAGCTGTTTTGCCAACACATAACAGTAGGATCTATCTTCTTCTACAGAAGTTCTCTGTAAATACAGCTCCTCCTTAATTTTTCTCTTTTTATTATTTACAGGACAGCACATATAAAACTCAAATTCCTTGAGGTTTGGTAGTACTTTATAAAAGAATTTAATAGTAAATTTAGAAAAGGTATCTGGGAAAACAAGTAGCAAAAGATGACAGAAGTGAGATGAGAAGATTGAGTAACCATTTAAATTACTCAGGAGTGCAAATTGCAGTTTCCAAATGATTTTAATTTAATTCATCTATAATGTATAAGCTTTCCATTATTTCACTTCATCATAATTTTAATTGCTAAGCAGATCTTTTACAGACATGAAAAAAAAAGAGAAGCACATCAGTGGGTTAAAGCAAAATTCCCTCATTTTGCATTCTTTAATTTTTTCCAGAGTTTTTCACACAATAAGGAGCTTTTAAAATGTTTCATCCCTTACTGCATTTTTCACCATTTATCATCTCTTTTTGCTGGTAAATTTTCAGTTGTCATCAAAACCACTGTCTTGAAAAAATAGACTTTAAAAAAAAGAGGTCACAAGAGAGTACAGACAATATTATGCCAGAAATACTCAACTAACAAATATTAATAGTCTGAAAATAAGATTGAATTCTGAAAATCTTTCAATGGAAATGAAGGACATGGGCAAGTTACACCAATCTTGTCTACTCTGTTGTTGTCCCTATGTTTCTATCATTAGGCAACCAATTGTGCTTAAATTCCCAGCTGCACCTTAGCTCTGATTTTGGGCTATTTTTTTCATGTCTATGTAACAAGGTCATAATATTTTTGCTTATAACCAAATATCCTACATTAATTCAAAACAGCACAATACCCAATGGAAGGTATAGAATTAAAAGTTTATTGAGAATAGTGGTGATCAAAGAAGCCTGTTCCAAGAAAGGTTGTCAACAACAAAGTACAAAATGTAAATATCAAGTGAATGTCCCTCCAGAGGTTTCCTGAACATGGATAGATTTAAGTTCCAATTTTTAATTGAAGTACAGCTTTAACGCTTCAGAGAGCTAACCAAACAGTTCCAAAATAGGGAGTAGGTTTTGAAGGAAAAGATTTAGAGGCAGAGAAAGGAGAACTTATTCTCCTTTAAGTCAGTAGTGATGACAGTCAAGGACAGGAAAGCTGTCCCTGATATCCAGGACTGCAGATCAGAAAAAGGAAAGATAAGGAGCACGGGCTGGCAGAAGAACTATCTCTGAGGTGCTGGAGAGAGAAGGCTGAAATCTCTAAAGGAATAAACCTTGCTGTTCAGAGGTTGAGCCCTCTGCGCTGTAAGAAATGGCAAGCACTGCTAATGGGATCTGTCAGCTTTCAACATCCAAACATCGGCAAGCCTGACCGGGACCCTGTGTCTCAGGCAACGATGAGTATTAGTTTTCAAAGCCTGGCCTGATGCTTCCTGTCATTTATCAACAAACACCACAATGCAGCAGAGTTTTTCCCCTTCATCATAGTTTTTAACTTTTTGCAAGTGGCAGCTTATAAAAGCCCCTGAACAGGGTCACGACATCCACTTTTATACCGGCCCCTGCCAGCACTGGGAATCCCCCCCTTTCATGACGGCTGGAAGTCGTCGGTGCCTCGGATGCTCAAGTCGCCGGCAGCCCGAGCGGAGATAGAGGAAAGCCGAACGAAGGCCGGGAGAAGTCCACCCTCGGGGCTGACACAGATCCTGTAGAGACATGGGCGACAGTGGGCCTCGCCGACCCATAGTGGGGTGCAGGGCCAGGCCTGCGGTTCCCGACCGAGGAGACACTTTGAATCCCCCTACCGAGAAGACACTCCATATCCCCCGCCTCTCCCTCCGCTGCCACTGTCCCCTCCGCTGCCACTGTCCCCTCCGCCAGCATTGCCCGCTTCCGTCTCTCCCTAGCCCTTGCACAGCCGGCCGGTGGCGGAAGCTCCTTTCCACCTCGGCAGTGCGCACGCTCGCTCGGCTGGGTGGGAGAGGTGGCCGGCACTGCCGGTGCGCATGCGCGGGCGCCGCGGGCATACTCGGAGCGAGGCCGGTGCGCCGTGCGAGCGGAAGTGGGTTTGGCGGCGGGTGGTCTTTGCCACGCGCTCGGAGACAGGTACAGGGAGGCCTGGGGCCGCCTTCCGCGACCCCGGCGGCGCGGTGCAGGAGCAAGGCGTGGCGGAACGCTCTGTACCTTCTGTAGGGTTGAGGGGAACGGGCGGGCCGGTTGTCTGTGAAAGACGTGTGTCCAGCGGTCCGGAGACTGTCTCTGCCTGGCCTCTGGGCTTCCGCCGCCCCGGCCGGACTGGGTCCATGCCGTTTCTTTGCGCTTCCCAGGCGCATTAGTAGGCTTTGCTTTCACCGTGAGACCTATAGTTGCCTTGCACCATCCTTCCCTTGCTGAGGTACCTTGCACACGGCCTGTGTTTTGAATCCCGGGTTTGACAAAACACCGCTGTACGAATTATAAAGCTTGCCTTTTTTATTTTTTTTTTCTTCCCCCTTTCTATGTTGGCACTGAGTATACGAGCAAGAAAGATTCGCTATTATTACGCCTGTGCTAATATATCCTTAATTTTAAAGATCAGAGCTGTTACTACAGTTCACATCCTGGAGGCATCTGTATTCTAGCCATATTTTCCCGAGGTCTGTCTTTCAGTAGGTGGCAGTTCAGTAAAACTTAAGTATTGTTGAGATAAATGGGAGTGTATGAATCCCTTCTTCTCTACTACCATTTCATTATGGCCTCTTCCACACTATCAGATTATCAGGTTCTTCCTACGACCCTATTTTGCAGTGCAAAGCTTAAAAGTAACAACTTTTAAAACGCTTATAGAGCCACTGTTTGATTCTATAAGTGCATAAGCTTTTGGGTGTATACATTCGCTTGAACACTACAGTTACCAGTCTCTTGAAACTTGTATTGAGGATGTGCTGCACCTAAAAAGGAAATGCTAATTATTTTGCTTTCTGTGTCAACTAAATCGTTTTCTGGTGTACTGTGGAACATGTTAATGTTCTGTAGGCAATTCAGACAGAACTAGTGGGCTGCAGTATGTTGTCCCACTGTCACAAATTTAAGGTCTAGAAAATTAAGCAGAAAATCAAAGATAGGGCAGAGCAGCACATAAAGGTTCAGCCCAAAGCCATTCCTCAGTGTCCATATTTCAGCTGTTTAAGCAATTGATACATACCACTTTTGTTTTGAAGGTGCTAATTCTGGATTCTCATACAATGCATGTCCTTTCATATAATTTTTTGCTTGCTAACAAGTTTTTGTTCACTTTCTGCCTATGTTTTTGTCACTTTGCTACTGGAAGATGAAAGATGTTTCTATTTACTGCCATTTTCCCACTCTGTGTGTATGTTTTGTGTCAATCCTGTTCCAGGGAATGTCTCATGGTATGCCTGCCTTTCTTGCAACCTCTTGTTTGTTTTTTTTTAACCACCCACTGTTGTGAATAGCTCAGTTTACCTACTTACAGACTGTTAGTGTTAGAAAGTCAGCATTTTGAAAACAGCGATACCTGCTAAACTTATTTTCACTTAGCTGCTGCATTCAGGAGAGCTATACACACTGAGGAAGGCCCTAAAAATATCTTCATGTTGATTTGGGGAGCCAGTGCTATATCAGTTTGTATTTGAAATTTACTTTTTTAACTCTTGGAGCTGGACCCTCTCACATTTTTTGTTTCTTTAATTGCAGAGAATGAGAACCTGGGAGTTACAGAGGTTAGAATTTTGAACAAATAACTGTAGTTTATTTATTACAGAAGTTAAGATCTAAAAAAGGATAAATATTGTTTTCTACTTAAATGTTATTTACATAAACATCCTCAATTGTAAGAGTGTATAGAAAGTAAATAATATGGGCAGATTCCATTGCCTCAGCTTAAGTACATCTCCTTTCTGGAAAAATTCCTGTAAATTTGAAGGCAGATGTAAAATATTTGTCCCACTGAACTACATGGCAAAGGGTCTTTAAAAGCAAGGGAGATGCAGAGTTTGAAGGTAGTCATCAGAGTTTGTAAATCTCAGTTCCTGTCTTTGACAATGATGTTTGAATTGTAACAAAATGCATCTTGCTGTTAGACATCTTTGCAGGAAAGAAATACCAAAAAAAAATCTATTTAATTGCTGAAGTACTTTAACAGGGGGAAAAAAAAAAAAAGTAGTTAATCCATCATGTTGTACATCTCCCTAGGTCATTATAGTGCTGCTGGATGAAGATCAATATTGCTGATTAACTTTGAAGTTGACTGTAGGTAGATAGATCAAATTCTCAGTCTGCTAGAATGAACTGAAAAGCTTTGTAAGACTTCTAATTGCTCTTCGAAATATTCTAGTGGCAACAGCCGACCAGAATGGCACAGACAGAAGATAAAACTCTTGTCCACCAGTTCCCAGAGCTCCCAGGTGAGGTTATGGCAGGACAGAAAATTGTCAGATGTTGACACTTCACCCTTGATTAATGTGGCTTTTCCCTCTTCCCATCTCTCCCCCAATCTCCCCCTCTCCCAGCGCACCCTCCTCGCCCCCCCCGCCCCGCCCCAAGAAAAAAAAAAAGACGGCATTGACACCTAAACTGATCAAGAACAGATCAACATTATTGTTGGACATTGTGGGTGTTATTGTGTCTTTCTAACATCTTAGCTACTGGGTGTTATAAAGGAGAAGGATATTGAGATTTGAATTAGAATTTTTGGACCCTTGTAAGAATTCAGTATCTACTGTTTCATATAAAGTCACTGACATTTGATAATACTTCAGTTTTACCCCATTAAAACATATTTTGTTTCTGTTCTCTGTGAGAACCTTATTAATAAGGCTTAAATTTGACATTTGTTTGAGGTGCAAGCTAATGTTCTTCTTTGCAACAGAGTTGAAGTTTGTTAATTTGTAACTAGCTAATTCTTTTCCAGTTACTTGTCCTTATATAAATTCTTTTTGCATATGTCCCAGGTGATAAACTATTGAGTCATCTCATCTTGGTTAGTAGTCAAGCTCGCAGTTATTCACCAGTATTTGGTAAACTGCGTCTATTTCACAAAATATATAGTGTTTTGAGTAACCACCTCCCGGAGCCTCCATGTCTTCTGAATGTTGTAAGGCTGCCTTATTTCATGTACCCTGGGGAGGAGGTTACAGAGAGACAAGTTGCTTGCTGACATAAGTTATAAAGTATGGAAATATATATGGTGAGCAGGGAAGATTCGTGGCAGTGTGGCCTTGTTATTCTCCTGCTCCTGAGTCTCCTGAGTGTTTGGGGCTGCTTAGTATTTTGGAGTAGATGAGGACTAGTTTTCAAAGTGTGTTTCCCTTTTAAATGAATAATTTAAAAATACTGTATCTAGGCAGTAAGACATATCTGTAATACTGCTGAGTCTCTGCACCTGTATGCCTTGAGTTAAGTTTAATGACTTTTGATCCAGTGGTCTTTCCGTTTCACGAAGGCTTCCTGTTTCCATTTAATTGTAAGTGAAATTTTGTGATAATTCAGTTTGCCTATCACTGAAAAAGCATTTCCAAACTGAAATGAAAATATAGTTTAAGATTTTTTTAGTAGAAAACCAAAGTTTTGTGTCCATTTGAAAGTATAGGAAGTATTTTATTATTGTTCACTATCATATAAAAATTGCTAAAACTTTGAAATTAGGCTTGTGGATGTAATAATGTCAGCTGGGTTTTTAGAAAATAAAAAACATGTTTTGTTTAAGTGATTAAGAGATAAAATTATTAATGCTGTGACTTTCCTGTAGACAGCCACAGTAAAAAAATGTACATCAGTGAGAAAATACAGCAAAACTACTATTGCTGGATCACTTTCTTATATTTCTCATGTCTGTAACTTTACTGTAATAGACTAGTCGTCCTCTCCCCCATTCTCAGTATTATTAGTGATGTCACCAAGAATTTTTCATTGACATTTAACACAGTGAGTACAAAGTACAAGTCATATATTTCTTAGCTTTTTTCCAGTGCATTCAGTGTTTAGCATTTGTAGATATCTATCCTACTTACTTTATTTTTTTTCTTCACTTGATACTTTGATCAACATTTTTTAATTTGTACTTAAGATTTTTTTTTTTTTGTCATTGTAAATTAAATGACAGACGTTTTACTCTGATGCAGTCAAATCGTCTTACAGGGAAACAGCTAAATATAGAGACCCATTCTGGGGAAGGAGTCATTCAAAGTCTCTTGCATTTCTGTACAAAAAATACTCACATAGTTTACATTATGGTTTACATTCATACATGAAGTAATACACTATTGACAAGCAAATCTTTGTCATTTCATGCCATTCATGGTACTAAGAGATGAGGTCAATGCATCTGATGATTTTTAGTCTTGCATAATTAAACTTTCTGATTATGAACTAGATAGCTAAATATTCCATTTCTGAATAAATTAAAATTTCTCTTAACTCTTAATTTGAACTGGATGACTAGCTTCTGAAGCCTCTAATTTTTGTTTAGAGAAAACAGCTATGCCTGTTGTGTTGGTGAAGATCGTTAATGGATTATCTGAGATGACACTACCAAGCATTGTTCAGAGGGAGGAGTTGAATAATTTGCAAGAAGGTGTTGATTATACCAACAAATACTTTCAGGTAACTTATCAAGAAAAGATTTTTGGCTTACTTTGAAATAGCTCCTGATGTGAGAGACCTCCGTATTCCAGCTTAATTGCTTACTTGCTGCAGCTGTGTGTCTTTGTGTGCATCTGTTGCATATTTTAAAACAATGCAAAATTATGACCCCATTCTACTTGATTATACGTTAGTATTGACTTCATTGGTTCACAGTTCTGGACTTCCTTTTACATTGTTGGATTTAATTCTTACAAGAGATTTTCTTAGTCAAAAAAAGCATAGACCCATTAAAAAAATGCATTAATATGCAGAAGGCTGTGCTGAAAATGGATGGATTTGGGAAAGTTCAGTGGTTATTTTGTTTTTGAAAAATAGTAATATGCACCATGATCCTGTTAAAAGGTCATATTTCAGACTAATGACTTCTAAAGCAGTTTTCCTTTCTTGTATGAAGCAATGCAATACTGAGTTTCATGAAAACAGGACTCTATAGCAGCTGCCTACTTCAAGCTGTAATTAATTTTTTTATCATTACCAAGTGTGCATTTATATTTTACAGTAGTCTCACATATATTTCAGATTGGAAGTACAGTCCTAGTGTACTGGCAAAATACAGAATTTTTTCGTCGCTAACACAAGTATAATCTGTAAAATGCAGTGTTCTTAAGAGTTTTCTAACCTATTTATTTTTGTGAACTGTTCTGAAAATCCTTTTAATAATCTCTGATGCTTAAGTGGCAGGAAGTCAACATCATCCCATACTTACTTGCAGTCTGATGCCAAAAAAAAAAAAGCGGGGGGGGAGAGAGGAGAAAAAAACCCCAAACTCCAAAAGATAAAGTAAGCTAATTCTGTGCAAAATCTTGGGTAGTTTGAATTCTTAAAAATATAAGCTGATCTGACCTAATGGTTTTCTGTATCCAGAAAATACTTTTCTTCCCCACGTATATTCTCTGTTCCAGCTCTGGTGCTTAACTGGCTCTGTGATCGAGTCCATTAATGAGAAATAAACTAGCAGGAGACTATCCATATTGATGCAGAGAGGGTAGTTTGCTGCTGTCACTCTGGCCTGGTTCATTATGGTGTCAAGAGATGCCAGTAGTGCAGTTAGATAAAGTGAAGAAACAAAACTCGCCTTTTTAGAAGCAGGGGGCAGCAGTGTGATAGGAGGTGATCTGATTAGAGTGATCCAGCTTCCCTTAGGTCTTGTAAAAGAACAAATGGAAACATCAATAACCAATGCTGCTAGTAAATAGGGCTTTTATTCCATAGGGTGTAGTTTTCTGTCCCATTCACCTGCAAGGCATATAGGCTTTCCTGCTTTTAAGAGCTATGTCTGTAAGCATCCCTCACGGATTTTACTTTGTCCACAAAGGAAATGTTGAAGCAGACAAAAATGGATTATAAATTAGAAAATGTTTCTGCCAAAATTAATGTTTTCATTAGGAAAGCAGAACGATCACCAGACTGATTTAAAGCATACATGCAGTGTTATTGCTGAAAGAGAAAGCATGTATAATCTTTTTCTCAAGCTTCTGCTTTATGCTAGGAGAACTTCATGCTGTGGCTGACATGGATTAGTAGGTGACTGAAACAGCTTGGCATAAAAACAGTGCAAGTGGAGAGCAGATAAGGCTGATGCTAATGCACCATTACATATGTAGGAAAATCCAGTTCTGCAGGCTGAGTTTGAAGCAAACCTTAGAATGCAGTGATGTTAGGTTATCTTAGTGGAGGCATGGCACACTGTCACTTTAGACCTGCCAAACTGGGGATCAAGTCCTGCTTTGCAGAGTGGGGAAGGGAAGAGAAAGATTTTTGTGAAATGTGTTCTGGAAAAAAACCCAGCAAATATCATACAGAATGCTTCAGCTTGGTTTGTGTGCTACAGTCCTTTCATTCTTCTGAAACTTTGTTTTCTGTCATTCCTCTGAGTGATGCAAATTTTAACTTATATTTGTGGGAGCACACTGCAAGCTATGATGTCTGTTATCTGAACATTAATTCATAATGTTCCGAATTGCACTGTAGCAAGGATGTAGCAAATCTGTAAATCAGCTGCCAAATCAGCTTTTGGCCTAGATGGAGGAATGAAGCTGCAGCATGAAGGAGATAGATTCACTAGAGGAATTGCACATAGTTTTAGGGTGAGTCTAGTGGTATATAGAATAGGATTTGGAAGAAGTTTGTCTATGAGTTCAATAAGCAGTACAGGATTTGTGGAGGAAGAGTGAATTTGAGCAGGTCTTGCTAGGGTTCATACTGAAGTTTAGAGCTGCTGTGGTTAGAGTCATGCACCTCAACTTGTAAGAGAGAAGCAACAATATATTCTATTGGTATGAAATGGTGAGTTAACATTGGTTTAATAAGATTTGATGACATGGTACACTTGATTATTTACTGCATAGAGGGCAGAGTCAGGCACATCTGTCATGGAGACCTTCCCAATAAGTCATGAGATTCAGAAAGGTTTAATAAGTGTTTACTAACATTTAAGTCAAGCTTCGCACTGAATACATTTGCTGTAAAATCGTTGTGATTTACCCGACTATCATCTTAATGTTGCTTTTGTGCATTTATTTGCCTCTGCTGCCTCTTCAGAAGAAAACTGTTATTTCTTGTGCTGTTTGTGTAGCTGTCTTAAAGTAGAGTCTGTTCTCAAATTTTTATATTTTCCATTATTAAACCAATTCCTGTGTTTTTACGTTTGAGAAGGATACAGTGCTTTGTCTGTCATACTGTAGAAGAATGCATTTGACTGACATTTTTACTACTGTTGAAGGAGAACCTTTTGTGATGAGTTACCATATTTCTCACAAAACACATTTGTTCCAAAGAGAAATTAACATCATTGAAATTGTTGGTCTGTGATTTTTGCTTATTGGTAATTCGAACTTCAGTATAGAGTATTTTTATATAGTTAATAAACCTTTAAATCTTTTAGATTGTTTATATTACTGACAAATAAATGGGTCACTGTCTAAGAACTTTGTAATACTGTCGTCCCAGATGTACAGATTCTTTTTCTTTTTTTCACAAATGCTATCTTCATATAAATCTTCTATCTCTTGGCTATGATTTTGTTTTGATATTTATGTTGTAATCCTTTGACTTTGGAGAAATTACTGTGTCTTTTAAGATTTTAATCACTGCCTTTTTAGCCGCTTTTCAGATTTTGTGCTATAACTGTAATTGTAACTGATAAGAGGTCCTTTTGTAGCTGCCATTTTGTTATTGAGTCTAACCTTATGATCTAGTCAGTATCTTCTGAGTAATATTGACAGGTAATGTTTACTTCATTACATCCCAAGAATATTGCTTTTCAATTATGTCATTAGCAAATGTTATTTTTTAAGAATAATATTTTTAAGAACTCACTTCTACCTGAACATCTTACAGATGTTTCAGTAGCTTAGAGGTGTATAATCTTAGTTCACAATATTTTTTTTCTTTTTTTTTTGTTCTTACTTTCTAGGGAGTAGTTATTCTTTCCTACCCATTAACGAAACTTGCAGATGGGACAAACTTTTTCAAGATTGTTCTTCAAGGTACTACATTTAAATATATATTTAAAATTCAGTTTGTTAAACATCTTGACACTTCTTTTAATGTGCTATTACATCACCAATACTTGTCTCGCTAGGGTACAGTAAAATACTATTTAAAATACTCTTTTAAAGTGCACTTTCTCTACAAAAATTATAAATTTATGCCAGGTAAGTTAGTGGACATACTACAATCTTTATATTTCAGTAGACTTCTGGTTGCAGAATCCTTCAAAATACTGTCCTGGAAATGCATTAACTATGTGTACAGATTTAACAGTGTATCTTTAAACTGCTTGTCATAAAGAAGGACTAAGAAAAATGCACATTTAATAGCTACCAGATAATACGCATGGTATATACTATGTAAGTGCTCACTTGCTATAGCTCAGTATGTTGATTAACGGCAAAATATTTGTATTTAACTCTCTTTAAGCAGTTAAAAAATGAAATTTCAGTTTGTTATTCAAGTATTTCAATATCAGTAGACACATTAACACATTGAAAGACTTCAGTTCATCACGTAATAAATGAAACAAAAATATTATGTCCCCTTTTAAGTGCAAAGCTCATCACCCCCTCTAGCCAGGAGTCAGCTGGATTAAAGCAATTTTCCATTTTTTTTCTCTTTCCTTCTCAGCTCCTTCCTTGCACTGGTTAGAGAATCATCATTTGTTCATTTTTAGCCTTTCCGATTCTATGACTCAACAGTCAGCTGGGGTTTGCAGATCCTACCTGGTGAAACTACTTGTGACTGGTGTTAGCAGAGGTGAACAAACCTGATGGAACCTGAGTCAGTTTCTCTGTTGGCTTCACAGTTTCCAAAGAGAGATAAAAAGAACTACCTTGAGCCTTGCTGATTTCACATGGCTGTTCAGAGGGGCACAAAGTTTCTGCCCTTTCTTCACAGCCTCAAAAAAATGTTTGTGCACAACAATATAATTGCTTCAATCTTCCTAGAAGGCTATTCATTGATACCTGTATTTCTTGGGATGGCTGCAGTTTATGTAGTTCTACAATATGATCTGTGCTAAAACATCAGATGTGACTGGGTAATACATCCCCTCTACATCAAACCTAAACCTCCCCTCATGCATTTCCACTTGTCATCACTTGGTGCTAAGGAAAAGAAACAAACACACATCTTGCTACTACAACCTTATTTCAGAACAGATAAGGTTGCCCTTCAGCCTCCTTCTCTTCAGACTAAACAACCCTAGTTCCCTCAGCCACTCATTGTAAGACTTGTTCTCCAGACCCTTCACCAGCTTTGTTGCCTTTCTTTAAACAAACACCAGGAACTCAATGTCTTTCTTGTAATGCTGGGCTCAAACAGTGTTGAAGGTGTAGCCTCACCAGTGCTAAATTCCAGGGCACTTCCCTGGTCCTGCTGGCTACATAATTCCTGATACGGGCCAGGATGCTGTTGGCCGCCTTGGCCACTTGGGCACACTACTGCCCCACGTTCAGCTGGCTGTTGATCAATGGCCTCATGTCCTTTTCTCCCAGGCAGCTTTCCAGCCTCTCAGCACCAAGCCTGTAGCATTGTGTGGGGTTGTTGTGACCCACATGCATGACCTAGGACTCAGCCTTATTGAATCTCATGCAGTTGACCTCAGCTCATCAGTTCAGCCTATCCCCTCTGAAGAGCCTGCTTACCTTCAAGCTGATCAACACTTCCAACTTAGTGTCACTTGAAAACTTACTGTGGGCGTACTTGATCCCCTCAGGTCATTGATAAAGTTATTAAACCAGACTGGCCCCAAAACTCAGCCTTTGGGAAACACCACTTGTGATCAGCTGCAAACGGGGTATATCTCTGTTCAGCACCATTCTTTGAGCCTGGCCTTTCAAGACTTTTTTTTTTTCTTTTTTTTTTTCCCCCACCCAGCAAAGCATCCATCCAAGCCATAAACTGTTAATTTCTCGAGATTGTTGCTGTAGGAGACAGTGTCAAGGCTTTACTAAAGTCCAAGTGAACAATATGCATAGCATATCCCTCATCCACTAAGCAGGTTCATGTGGTTATAGAGGGAGATCAGGTTTGTCAAGCAGGATCTGCCCCTTATGAACCTATGCTAACTGGGTCTGATGATCTAGTTGCCCTGCACATGCTGCATAATGGTACTCATGACCTTCCCTAGAAATTAAATTAGACCAACAGGTCTGTACTTCCCTGGGTCTTCCTTCTGTCCCTTCTTGTAGATGGGCATTGTGTTTGCCAATCTTCAGTCAGCTAGGACCTCTCCACCAGAACTGCTGGTAAATGATGGAAAGTGGCTTGCTGAGCACTTCTGCCAGCTTGCTCAGTACCCTCTGGTGTATGCCATCCAGCCCTATAGACTTGTGTGTGTCTAAGTGGTGCAGCAGGTCACTAACCATCTTCTCTTGCATATGAGGGCTTCATTCTGCTCCCCATCCCTATCCTCCAGCTCAGGGGACTGGGTATCAACGAGGCTGGTGAGAGGCCT